>CM076408.1:12505743-12608170 GCA_038363315.1 Mugilogobius chulae
ATGGAGGCTCTGATTGCGTATCAGGAACAATAAACAGAAACGTAAGAAAGATGGTAAACATGCCAGCAGCATTGTAGCATCATGTTAGCATTAGACTAGCATCTACCATTAGCATTGTGAACTATTTACATGTTGGACCGTTTGGACACTTAATGTGTGTATTTTTGAAACAATATATTTATGTAAGTCTACTTTTTGCTGTAGTTGTTGAGCGTTAGTGATAAAGTTCTTGTTTAAACTCCTGGAAAGTCTATCAGTTGTGTGTAAACTCTTTTTGACACACATGTGGAGGGATTCGGTTTTACAACTCTTTATAACTTCCTGTCATTTTTCGCTTTTGTTTGTGAATTTCTTTAGGATTTAAAGGATGTAAAACTATGGTAAATATTTACCACAAGAACTATCACAGCAAAATTAAGTCAACATTTAAAAATATGATAATCTGTCTATGCTGAAGTACCTGACTTTAATAATAAATGTTCTAACTGCAAACAGAGCATTTTATGAAGATACCTGATTGCTCCGTGAATCACTAGAGTATATTAAAGGAGATCTATTGTTTTTTTTCAACTCTTTAGTAAGAATCTTATAACACATGCATATCAATAATTTACCTTTTGTTCCAATGTAAAACACAAAATTCATCTAAAACGGCTTGAAAGTAGAAACAGCTCTACTGACTTCCTGTTCAAAACTGCAGAACTGATAAGCCCCGCCTCTTCATTTTAACATGTAATTGTAAGAAGCAACATATTTTAAATAACTAGATTTTATTGTTGGAAAGTGGCTCTGGGGCAGTTTGAACCATATAAGCTTCACTGCTCTGAAGTCTAGCACAGTCTAAGGGTTACTTATTTAAACCTACTTATTTATACTTACTTACATATTATACATGCTTGCTTATTTATACTTGTTTACTTACTTATATTTATTATACTTACTACCTTATACTTACTTACTTACATATACATACTTGATATACTTTCTGACTTACATTTATGTACTTACATATGCTTACTTTTTATACTTTCTGACTTACACTTTTTATCCTTACTTACTTACTTTCTTACATATTTTTTATTTATTTATACTTGTTTACCTACATTTATTTATACTTACTAGTTTATTTCCTACTTACATATACATACTTATTTATTATTACTTACACTTACTCATGTACTTACACTTACTTTGATACTTTATGACTTACACTTACTTTTTATACTTACTTATTTATACTTACTTATACTAGTTTATAGTTACTTACCTATTACATGTGCTTACCCATTTATACTTGCTTACTTACTGTATTTATACTTACATACTTATTTATACTTGCTTACTTACTTACTGTATTTATACTTGCATACTACCTACATACTTATTTATACTTACTTACACTTACCTTACGTGCACTTGTTCATTCTTACTTGTGTATTATATTTGCTTACCAATCGAAGACTTTATCCCAGGATATTTTGTTTTATGGGGTCAAATGTTTATTTTTTGTTGTTGTTGTTGTCACAGCCACAGCAGCAAAGTTTCACTGACTTAGCTAACAACAGTACAAGTAGGTGATTTAGAAAGTTTTAACTGCAATATTCCAAATATTTTTCTCATCAAACAGACTCAAAAACATTTTTATGGAAAAAAAAGGTCATCAGCTGAAATGTGTGTGATGAATGTGTGAAGTCTTCTTGTTCATCTGCTTTTCTACCACAGTTTACCAGATTTTCTCTTTTTACATGTCAGTTATGTGGGCAAAAAGAGGTGGAACTAGGTCTAAAACTGGACTAAACCAGGACTAAAACTGGACTAAACCAGGAGTAAAACTGTACTAAATCAGACCTACACTAAGACTAAAACTAAATTTAATCAGGAGCAAAGCATGTTGAGTTCTGAAAATGTAAAAGTAGATGTTTGTGAAAAACACCGGGCTCACACTGCATCCAGTCCGTCTCCAATAACTGCAATCCGTCTGGCTTTTCTCCGGTCGTCCGGATCTTTTCCGTAGAAGTAGAGGGACTTCTGGAGCTCTCCAAAGCCCTTTTTGGTGAAGTTGTGAAAACAAGACAAACAGGAAACCAAGCGAGCTCTGGTGAAGTGCATCTGGTGGTTTTCAAAATAAACTTATTACACGACTACTAATAATTAGGGATGCACCGATCCAGCTTTTTCAGCTCCGATACCGATCCCGATACTTTGGCTTTAAGTATCTACCGATACCCGATATCAACCGATACCAGTGTAATAACTGAAATTGCTTCTCTTTCTTTTTAAAACAAAATACATTTTGTCATAAAGTGTAATGCAACTGTTATTTATAATGCAAGTCACAACTTAACAGCTTAATCTGAATAAAATATCCAATAAAATGAGACGTTCTTGATCAACACCAGCCAATAAATTAGTCTAATTTTGCCCAAAAAAAGGCACAAATATGATATCGGCCGAACCGATATCATGGAGCCGATACCCGATCCAGAAAATTTTGCTGGATCGGCACCGATATTCGATCCCAGTATCGGATCGGTGCATCCCTACTAATAATACAAATATGTGAAAAATATAGACATAAGCACGACTATAACACAGAGGATGGTAAAAAATGAAACAGAAAATGAACTATGAACAAGTATTCTTTGTTTACCACTATTTTCTATCTACGTGTCAGTGATCATGTCAACTTTCAAGTTGAGCGTGAACCCCTGTATGAGTCCATACATACGCATGTATACTCTGATCTCAGTGTGAGTGACCACCACACCCAGACGGATCTGGATCAGGATCTGGGCTTTTTTTTTTCCAACTTGATCTCACAAAAAAGCGTACATTTACCATGAGATGTCAATAGTGTATGATTAGCACAATTTCAGGCCTTTTTTGTGTAAATATGACACACCCTACCCCAAGCTCCAGTCCTGAACTTATCCACTTTAGTAACCACAAGCATAAACTTACCAGTTACACCTAGAGAAAGTAGCTCCACGTGGATTCAACCAAAACTTATGTCTTTGTTTGTGCTTTTCATATTGTGCAGCATACACAGTGTAACAGAAATGTGCAAAAAAGCCCTGAAATCACATTCAACCTTCGCTATTTATGTGTCGTGGTACATATACACTTTCTTGTAATACTGCGTTGTTTTTTTATGGTATAACAACATTCTAACATGAGTAAAAGTTCCTGAAATTCAAATGGAACCTTTAAACTAGTTTGATGTAACGTTGCATTCCTCGTGTGTCACATTGTCCCCTCCTCCAGTCTTTGGGTCAGTCATTGTGCCTTTATTTACGTAACAGCAGAACAATACAGGTGCAGTCACTAAAACTCTTTCTTTCTCTCGCTTCAGTGTGAAACAGACACAGGCCAAAACACCTCGTCTACTGTATATGTTTAAGATCAATGATTTCTCCAAGAGTTTATAGCAGCACAATTGTTTGACGAATCCTGTTTAGTAAATCTGAGATCGTCTTCTTTGTTATTAAGTATAAGCTGTATGTTTGTTTATAGCTGGAAATTAATGTATATAATATGAACCAGGGGAAGGCCTGACTGAATCTTTGTATGTGCCTGGTTAATAAATAGATTAAAGAAATGTTTAAATGGACCAAAACACATACACAAACAAATAAAATAATTTTAACCAGCTGCTATCAGACACTTAAAATTGTGCTGCTGCTGCTGCTGCTGCTGTGACATCTCTGCTCCACTTCCTGTCATTCTAACATATTTTCAGCTTTGGCTTTTGGTCTCATATCTGGGGGAAAAAGAAAGAGAAAACAGGGGAGTGTATAAAGTATACTATTCGTGCTGGAAATGTGTTCCAAGCTGTGGAGAGAAGAGTAAACAATAGGTTTCAGAAAGACACGGGAGGGAGGAGGCTGTAAAATGAGAAAAAACAACACAGTCTCTGAGGAAGACATAGATATGATAACAAAATGTCCAAAACGCACGCAGGTTTTCTGGCCTTTTTTGGATAAGTTTAGGCTTCAAGTCACTAAAATGGGAAATGGGAAAGTGTAGGACTGGGGCTTGGGGTAGGTTAAGATTTATTCGTTAAACCCAAAGAAAATGTTGCCATGTTAACCGGTTTATCTCGCTGTATTTGTGAATTCACAAACACAAGATAAACCATCTGGCCTTCCAGCCGCCTGATTGGTTTGGGAGTCTGAACCAGTGGTGTTTCGGTCCACTCACATCACAGCAGCGTGGGTTTGAGGCTCAATCACACTGTAGCAGGGCTGTTAAGCGCCGAGTCTGATTCAAGCTAAACAAAGATGGCTCCTCCTGACCATGTACGTGTTACTGCTGCTTTTGATGCGGTTTTAGCCGACATACAGAGTAATTTCTTTTTGAAAGAAGAGCAGTATGTGTGACACTTGTTCTATCCCACGCAGACATTGGATACAGCTCAAATAAGGCAGACCACTCACCCAGTCAGCTCAAAGTATTTCACTTAACGCCCCACTTTTTCCCAAACGCTTTTAGTGAGTCAAGTTCCAGATGGAGACTGTGGAAGAACTCAAGTCGTAGTTCAACACAGATCCATCAGGTTATTGTCATGTGACTTCCACCAAAATCTGTGGTTATTTTACGATTTGGGTTTTGTAGCATATTTACGTAAAAATGGCATGATAATGTGCTTATCATATGTTTTGACATTTCGTTGTATATCTGTTTTTTTTTTTTGTTTTTTTTCATAGATTGAACTGATGAATGAGGAGGGGGGAGAGAGAGTGTGTGTTGGGCGAGTTACTAAATTGTTACACATTATATTACAAAGGGAAAACACGTTATTCATATATTTGTATTACTGTCAATTACTTTTTTATCGGCAAGTCATTTGAGTTTACTCAGATTATAATTCGTGCTAACTGTTTTTAGTAGTGAGTTACAAGGCTTAGTGAAAGCAGTGAAAATAGAATATATTACTGTTACGCCCAACACTGTTGCTCTGCTGCTTCTTCTCTCTCTCCTCTACTTTCTCTCTTTCCTTCTGGCCTTCCCTTGCTTTCTCTCTGTCTGTCTGTCTGTCTATTACTCTTTCTCTTTTCCCTCCAACCCCCTCTCTGTCTTTTCTCTCATTCTCTCTCTCTCTCTCGCCCTATCTATCTATCTATCTATGGTCCCTCCACTCTCTTCTTCTCTTTTTCTCTCTCTCTCTCTTGATCTATCCATCTTTCTTGCATCTACCTTCCCTTTCTTTGTCTTGCTCTGTCTATCTGTCTTTCTCTCTGTCTGTCTTTCTCCATCTCTCTTGCTTATTCTCTCTATCCCTTTCTTTCTGGTCTCTTTTTTATGCCAGTACATCTTTTTCCTTCTTTTCCTCCTGTCTCACGCTTTCTCTCTGTCCATCCATTTTTCTATCTGCCGATTCTTCTTCTTCTCCTCTCTGTGTCTCTCTCCCTCTCCTCTCTTCCCTTCCTTCCTTCCTTCCACTTTCCTTCTCTTTGTCTCTCTCCCTTTCTGCGACTCCTCTCTCTCTCTCCCTCTTTCCCCTGCCTTCTGTTTACGGTCCATCGTCTCTCCTTCTTCCTCCTATCTCTTTCTCTCTCCCTCTCCTCTCTTTTCTCCCCTCTTTCTTTCTTTCTTTCTTTCTTTCTTTCTTCCTTCCTTCCTTCCTTCCTTCCTTCCTTCCACTTTCCTTCTCTTTGTCTCTCTCCCTTTCAGCGACTCATCTTTTTCCTCCTCCTCTTCTTTCTCTCTCTCTCTCTCTCTCTCTCTCTCTCTGTGTGTCTCCTACTTTTCCCCTGCCCTCCTGTTTACTGTCTATCTTCTCTCCTTCTTCCTCCTATCTCTTTCTTTCTCTCTCTCTCTCTCTTTCTCTCTCTCTCCCTCTCCTCTCTTCCCTTCCTTCCTTCCACTTTCCTTCTCTTTGTCTCTCTCTCCCTTTCTGCGACTCCTCTCTCTCTCTCCCTCTTTCCCCTGCCTCCTGTTTACGGTCCATCGTCTCTCCTTCTTCCTCCTATCTCTTTCTTTCTCTCTCTCTCTCTCTCTCTCTCCCTCTCTTTTCTCCCCTCTCCCCTTTCTTTCCGTCTTTCTTTCTTCCTTCCACTTTCCTTCTCTTTGTCTCTCTCCCTTTCTGCTACTCCTCTTTCTTCCTCCTGCTCTCTCTCTCTCTCTCTCTCTTTCCCCTCCCTCTCTTTTCTCCCCTCTCCCCTTTCTTTCTTCCTTTCTTTCTTCCTTCCACTTTCCTTCTCTTTGTCTCTCTTCTTTTCAGCGACTCCTCTTTCTTCCTCCTGCTCTCTCTCTCTCTCTCTCCTCTTTTCTCCCCTCTCCCCTTTCTTTCTTCCTTTCTTTCTTCCTTCCACTTTCCTTCTCTTTGTCTCTCTCCCTTTCAGCGACTCCTCTTTCTTCCTCCTGCTCTTTCTCTCTCTCTCTCTCTCTCCCTCTCTTTTCTCCCCTCTCCCCTTTCTTTCTTTCTTTCTTTCTTCCTTCCACTTTCCTTCTCTTTGTCTCTCTCCCTTTCTGCTACTCCTCTTTCTTCCTCCTGCTCTCTCTCTCTCTCTTTCCCCTCCCTCCCTCCCTCCCTCCACCACCCCCCCTCCCCTTTCTCTCTCTCCCTCGCCGCTTGAAGAACAGCAGTGAGCTCGCGCGCTATGAGTGGAATCCAGTATTGAATGCTTTGTGTGTCTTTCTGTTCCCAGGCCGCTTGAATACCTGGAATAACGAGGCCGAAACGTGGGAAAACACACACAACGACTCCCACGAACCGCTCTCCGTCACCTCCACGTGGAAAGAACGCACGTGCCATTATTAGAAGCGTTACGTAATGTTTAATATGCTCGTTTTTGATTGGTCGAGACAGTTTTGCGGCGTTTTCTTTGCTTTGTTCTTACTATCTTGCGTTCAGACTTGGTTTATCTTGAGCTAATAGGTTGTGTTCACGTGACGTCACAACATTCCATTAATAATATATAATAGAAATGCATGGCAGATAAACAATATTGTTTAAATGCAGTTTTTAGGAGAGTTTTAGTCCTAGAAATGACCTTTCAGATGTTTCTTAGCAAAGTAATGTAGAAAATTAGCCCTTACCCACCATCTGAATGTATGACGTCATCACATCACATTCAAGAACCAGGTAGCATCTATTCAATTAAAGTTTTAGCTGAAGTTTAGCCCAGGAGACGAGCAATGTAACAAAGTCTGTGCGTACTTCTTGGATATGTTCACGTTTTTCCTTATCTTAGCTGCAGTAAGAGCGAAAACTAGCTCTTGCCCACCTTCTAGACTTATGACGTCATCACGTCACTTTCTAGAACCAGATAGCAATCCATTCAGTTGAAGTTTTACCTGTGGTTGCAGCTTTAGCTCAGTGCATGCACAATGTTCATAATTCTTAATATTGTTCACGTGTTTCCTTATCTTAGCTGGATAAAGACAAGTAATATCCAAAACTAGCTCTTGCTGACCATCTAGACTTATGACGTCATCACGTCCCATTCTTACATGTTGCTAGAACGTATTTTCAATAGAAGGTTTAGCTCGAGTTTTGCTTGGAGCGTGCGCAAAATGGCTAAATCTGTGCGTATTTTTTGGATAGGTTTACTTTTATTTATCTTATCTGGATAAAGCAACGTCTTATCTTTCTATAAAGTTAAGATAAACCCAAACAGCATCAGTATCTTTCCCTGTCCGCTTGACCTGTGTGCGTATAAAGGCGCGTTCACAGTTTGCTTTGGAGTGATTGGCCTTTTTACGCGCACTGTGGCCCCTTTACCTCCTGTTTTTTTAGTATGCGTAGGAGTGGAGTCCCCCATCTTTTCCTCCCTCTCTCTCTCCTTCTGGTGCAGCTGCCTCGCCATACCTACCCCCTCTTCAACCCCTCACACCCAATCAATGCTCCACTTATGCTTCCAGATGATTCGATAAAGCCACCGCTGGCAGCTTATGAATTGGTACACGGCTTTTGCGATCGATTGTGCCAACCGGTGGCTGCAGCGAGGGGCTAACTGCACACAAACTCCCACAAGTCTGCTCCCAACAAGTGCACAGGGCTATAAAGGCATCGGCTGGTGTCGCGTGCGTAAAAAAAAATCGTTCCCAAAATGTGCAACAGTTGGATAATATCTGGGAAACTATGAGTGCTTTGTCGATAAAGGGGTTAATAGAGTAACACAGTGGAGCCGCCGTGTTTAAACAAGCCATAAAAATGACTTATGACCAAAGCGCGCGCTCGCACTCATTTTTAAAGGGCTACAAACTCAAAGGGGGAGTCCCACGTATAAAAATGTAAAGTGGGGTTTTATTTGCGCGCATTACGACACAATTGCTTCCCTTAATGTCCGTCTCTTTCACGCCACGCGGTGATTTATGAGCTCCCGAAGGCGAAGAAGCGTGTTCGGAGCCCACACACACACACACTCGGAAACGCGAGGTTAAGTTTGGAGTGGTCGTGCTGTTAAAGTAGGGATTGTGGGTGTCTGCTTTGCATTTTTTTGGGCACTGTTTTTGGAGAAATAAACTGCACGTGAACAGCTTGTGTGCATCAGTGATATTAGGACACGTTTGGAAGTTTGGCTAAGCGTAAAAAATTAGTTTACAAATATTATAATTGATCTCAGTTGTTAAAATGTGGAGAAAACGGAATTGGCTGTGCGTAAAAGTTGTGCGTAAAAGGATATTAGAGGTTGTAGTTGACGTAATTATAATAATAAAATCGAAATTAATAACGTGTGTAGAAAATACAATTATTAGTGCGCAAAAATCTGTGCGTAAAAGCCAATTAAAGATTATTAATATCGTATGAATAAAATTAAGCTAATTAAATTAGCCAAAAAGTGCGCGTAAATGGAAATTAGTAGAAACCAAAACTATTAAAAGAGGCAAAAGTAAAAATGCATGTGTGTATGTAAAAGCCATTGAGAGATTGTTAAAAAAAAAGTGCAATAATAAAATTATAAAATAACAAAAATATGCACAAAAGTTGTGAGTAAAAGTTGTCCAATTGAATTTGTAACCAACCTGTTGTTAAATTTGCATATTACCAGACTTCCATTGCAATACAATATATCAATATACTTAATAAAAATAAATAAATAAATGAGTACAAGGACCACAAAGGTTGTATCAAGTTAAATGTATTCTAACAAAATATCCGAGAAGCTATACAAAAATAAAAGGAGCAGGTTTTCGTAAGTCTATTGCATCATAAGTTCACACACACACACTCCTCATTCCAAACGTTGTGGCAATTACAACTACTTCAGTGATTCAAAAATCGAGCCTTACCTTGTCAAATATCAACAAAACCCAATGTGCTCAGTTTACAAACAATTACAAAAACCAGCGTCCAATCGAGAAAAGAAAAAAAAACGTGCATTTTTGAATTAATAGTTCAAATGCTGCAGGTCGATTGTGGTTAGCGACTCCGTGAAAAAGTAGAACGTGTCCGTGGATAGGTCCCCGGGGCTGTCCAGGGACTCGGACAGGCTCGGGGACGTGGCATCGGACAGCTGCAGGCAGGAATCCGCCGAGAAAGGCTGGAAGTCGTGTATAGAGACATCCAGGGCCGGGGACTGCACTCTCCATTGTCCGGGCCAGATGCCGACGAGCCTGGGCCATTGTTGACAGGCATCCCGCGGCAGAAGGAGGAAAATGTTTGAGATTTTGTCATTGCAGTTCAGCGGCGTGGACGTAAACGTGCTTATGTCGCTGCTGCTGTTGTTGTTGCTAGCGTTGTTGTGCATTTGAAAAGTCTCGTAAAGCGATCCCTCTCGTCGTCTTCGCTCTGCAGCAGCGCGTCCTCTCCCGCCCCACGGCCTTTCCCTTCCCGCCGTGGCCGTCCTTGCTCTGGGTTTGCCTCTTGTGCTTCATGCGCCTGTTCTGGAACCACACTTTGACCTGTCGCTCGGTTAAGTCCAACAGGGCCGCTATTTCCACGCGCCTCGGCCGGCAGAGATACTTGTTGAAGTGGAATTCCTTTTCCAGCTCCAGCAGTTGCGTGTTCGTGTACGCCGTCCTCAACCTGCGCGAACCGCCGCCTCCCAGAGCGACTCCTCCGGCCCCAGCAGTGCCTAAAGCCGCTCCAACTCCGCTTTCACCGATCTCTGGCGAGCCTGGAGGGAGAACAAATAAATCACTTTTAAATAAACAATCAGAATGTTCTTTCACAGCAGTGGAGCAAAATGGCCGCTGCCCTTGATGCGTAAACAAGCGTTTTTTTTCTCTCCATTAAAACGCGCTTGACTAAACCTATGCAAAACGCGCTAAAATGCACGAATAGTAATCATGGTAACCACAATGCTCCACAACATTGCACATAATAACATTAAACCACAAACGAATCAAACAAAACTAAACACTGTGGCCTAAAATCTGTTCAAAAGCCTTTCCAAATTAAAATACGCTCCAAAATCCTAAAATAGCTGTCTTAAATATAAAAAAGAGCAGCAGTAGCAGAGTGGTGAGGTTGGCCCTTGTGTGGGACACTAAATGAATGCTCGGGCCAGCTTCCTCGGCAACCATCAGTCTTCATTACTGTCACGCATCAAAGTCTTCCACCGAGCGCTTTGGGGGGAATAAATCAGCACCATAGCGGCCACACTTTATGTATTTACATGCTCGTTGTGCCTCATACAGAAAGATGTGGGTTATCCAGAGTGCGCCTTTGATGCAAAACACTGCATTTCCAAACACTTTTGTCATAAATATTCCAATGTGTGTGTTCTGCGGTGCGTAAAAAAGCTTTGGCACACATGCTAAGTTTGACCTAATTTTGTATTTAGACGTGTTATTTGGATTAAATACAATTGTGGATTGCATTGGACTGTTGGTTAAAGTGTGTTTTTGCACAATATTAAATAAAAACAAAACAAAAAACAGACTCAGTGTGTGCCAGCTTGCTAATATCAATCAAAATTGTAATATTAAAAGTATTAAAACACAATTACGCACGCAGTCCAAATTGACTTGTGTTGTCAATTTTTAGTTTTAAGCATAATAAAGTAATAATACATAAACTGGCACACATGCTAAGCTTCATCTAAATTATAAAATTAAAATATAACAGTATATTACAAAGCAATTACGAATCCAAACTGATCCAATTTACGCACAAACAAATCCACAAACTGCCTAACTTTGGTTCTCCCTCTTCTTCTCCTCAGGCCTGGGAAAAGTGACTGACCTTTGGGGAGAAGCAGCGCACAGCCCCGCTGGCGATGCCGGAGCTGGAGCCGGAGCTAGACCCGGACAGGTGGCTCCTCTTGGACGCCTTCTTCTCGCGCATCCACGGGTACTCCGGAGGCAGCGAGGCGGTGGGCAGCGGACTACACCCATCGGGACTGTGCCTGGGCCGGCCGTGGCGAGGGTGGCTGCCCGGGTTGAGCAAGCTGGGGATGGTCTGCTCGAAGGGCGGAGGCAGCAGTGTCGGCCCTGGTGGTGGCGGCGGCGGTGGTGGTGGAAGAGACGTCGAGCTCGCCTTGATTGATGAAGTTTGGAATGAATCAGCGACAGGGGGGAAAGATGTCAGGCACTCAGCAAGCGACGGCTGACTATTGATAAAACCGCTCTCTCGCTCGAATTCGTAATTCATCTCCGCTCGCTCAGAGACGAGAGGAAAGTTTGCCACGCGTGATTTTTAGGAACTCTGCGAAAAGACGGGAAAAAACATGGCAACATAGTAGGTACTCCACGAGTTTTTTTTTCACTGTGGGACCAGCTCTTGTTAAAACTAATGACTTCTTCTTGGAGGTTGAATTTGAGTCACATGATTACCTCTGCCCAATGACAACTTGGGCTTCTATCAAAAGACTGTCTTGCCTGATTGATCCGAGAAATTCAGATAAAAAAAAAAAGTCTGGAAAAAAGAAGTGGACACGTCTCATTTATTTACCTCCTCACTCACTCTCCACTCTCTCTCTCTCTCTCCACACTCCTCTCCACTCAAATATATTAAGAATGACTGTGGATTCCGGGGCAGTGCTGTTTCTGTTCACGCTGGCTGGCTGGAGGGTGCATGCGCGCGGGATTCGTCCTCCTTTCTCGTATTGTTTGTCAGTCGTAAACGCCCCCACCGCCACCACCACGCACACATTTCACACCGCGGAGTCACAAAACACAGCCCCGGCGCTTTGGATCTGACTGTAAACTCCCATAAATGTCAGCTTTTACGCACGTGGCAATAAAAACAACTATCTGTAACGCGGGATATTGACTCTCCTGACACGTTTGGAGACATAAATTTGCTTTAAAAGTCGGTGCTGGAGGCGCAGAGACCGTTCGCTGTCCGCATCATCGTTCCAAATTGATATTTAAAGACACATTGTGGAGTGCGTTTTCGTTTAGACGAGAAATGACGCACGGTCGGCCTTTTCGCTTTGGCGTAAAGGCATTTCTCACGCAAACACGAACGTTAAGCATGAAAAAAACGTGTGAATGTGTATCTTATAGTCATATTGTCTTATATGGCGTTCAATGGGTTTAGCTGAAGCACGTGGTGGCTTTTGAGCTTATAATATAACACTAAATGACAAAACAATAACGGATTTGACGATAAAAATACGAATACTCATTTCCATTCACTGCTACATAAATCTATAACGACCAATACACATATTTATGTGGATTTCAGCTTCTTTTAGGACCTTTTTCACATTCAAAACACAATATTATTGTTTCTGTTTGTTAACTGTAACGATGTCAGTCCATATTTTGATATTTTGATTAATGAATCAATGTCTAAAATGGCCAGATCATTGTATTTTTCTTCGTTAACATAATCCAATCTCCAATTAAGTGTCAATTCTTCAGATTACATCATGTTCACAACTAAAATTCAATGACTAATTGAAAACGTGTATGTATTCAACCATATTGACATTATGGGTTTACAGAGGGTTACTTTTAGCACTTCTATTCAATAATAACATAATTTACAATCATTCGATTGTTCAAATTCGGTCACAAGCTTAGAAAATTGAAATATTTTGTGAATAGGCGTCACCATTTTGCGTAAAGGCTTTGTTAACGAAGCTCGGCCTTTGTTGCGAGCATCAGAAGTCATATTTCAAAAACAATCATGTCACACATATGTATTGATCCAAGCTTGACCCAGGCCTTTGTGTGAGTCTTGTGACCAAATATCAGCTGTTGGAGAATTACGCACAAGCAAAAAAACCGTGTTTCCACTGCATTCCTGCGTGTTTATGGTAATGCCTCTGAATAGATCCGACCAGCAGTGTTTACTTTAGCGTCCAGGACAAAAATCCACGTTTGACCAAGAACTACAACACTTCCACTTCATCCCAAGAAAAGAGGAAATATGACTGCTTGAATAAAACAGAGAGGAAAAACGCCTTCTCCTGCTTCTCACATTTTTTTTTTTTTTTTTTTTTGCTTATACACCAAACAAAGAGTCCTGGAAGCTTGCACTGCGATCAATCTTACTCGCCAAAAGTCTGACAGCTCGGGTGCCCTCACAGCACATTTAAGGCTTCTAACTCTCCCCCGGATCAAATGCAGGCAGGAAGAAGCGAGGAAAAACGCTGGAAGTTCAGATAGAAGCCGCTTTTTGCTCGCGCTGGTGCTGAATTTCTGTCGCTGGAAGGGATTTTTTTCCTCAACACAAATATGAATCAGGCTTCCTTTCGGGTTTGGAGAGGTGGAAACGGGCCGTGAGAGGGAGGAAAACGCGAGTGTACGTGACCCAAGCAACCTAGCAACACCGGTGGATGTTTTGGCGTTGTGTTTACCGATTTTTAACCCAAGATGGATGGCTTGTTTTACGTCTTGCTTTTGTTTTTTCTACGTCTTTTCTCTTTTTTTGTGTGTGAGGCGAACGTGTGGGAGGATGCTTTCTAAAGGACTGGTTTAAAAAGCTGTTTCCTTCAAATGCAAGAAGGTTTTTCCTCGTGGTACCTGTGCGTAAAACGGTTAAGGTTGTGCGTTTTGGTTTTGGATGCAGGGATATTCTTGACACATCATGGTTCAATTGTTGGAGGGTTCCCCTGCTAGCCATATGTCAGCCGTAATACGCCTGCCCTGCTCCATCCATCAGAACGTGTCACAGCGAATGTGGCACAGCAAACACTTCGAGCTGCCTGTTTCTAATTACTGCTTTTATAAAGGAGATTTTTACATTTTTTTAGCGCGTTAAAGTCGTTTAGCAAAGTCACGTTTCAAATTGAGCTTTGTTCAAAATATGAAATGAAAATTGGGATTAACTTGAAGCTAAATTTGACAAACTAAGACTAGAACAAAAGCCAAAGCAAGTCTACGTTTGACTGAACTGTTTCAGTGTGTTTCAATGGAAGCCAATGTTTACACTTGTAAATATATGAAATTCAAATGAGATTAACTTGAAGCTAATTTTGGAGCTACAGCTAGGCTAAACAAGACCTATGCTTAGCTAAGCTGTTTTAAATTAGGACCTTGTTCACGTTAGCAAAAATATTATTTGAAAACTAGAATTAGCTTGAAGCTAAACTTGACAAACTAAGACTAGAACAAGAGCCAAAGCAAGTCTACGTTTGACTGAAGCCAGTGTTTACACTTGTAAATACACGACATTCAAATGAGATGAACTTGAAGCTAATTTTGGAGCTACAGCTAGGCTAAACAAGACATAAGCTTAGCTAAACTGTTTTAAATTATGACCGTGTTCACGTGAGCAAAAATATTATTTGAAAACTAGAATTAGCTTGAAGCTATATTTGAAGCTAGTGCTAAGCTAAACCATGAAAAGACCAAAGCAACGTTACATTTGGCTTAAGTGTTTCAAATTAAGCCAGTTTTCACACTTGCATTAATAGGTTATTAAATGAAAACTGGGATTACCTTTAAGCTAAATTTGGAGCAATAACTAGGCCTAATCTAAATACCAGACCAAAATCCTGACTGGCTGACTGTTTCAGGGTTTCAAATGAAGTCAGTGTTCATATTAAGAAAATATGAATTGAATTTTCATTTCATTTAAAGCTACATTCGCTCAGTTTGAAGCTACTGCTAAGATAAACTAAGACAAAGCTAACACCCAAAGCAGGTTACGTTTAATAGTTACAGAATCACGTTTCAAATAAAAGCGTCCGCACTTGCTAAAGTAACCTACTAAATGAAAACTAAGATTAACTTGACGCTATAATCTTGAAGCTATTACTAAACTAAACCAACAATAGACCTACGTTTGACTAAACTGCTTTAGTCTCAAAATAAGTCAGTGTTCACACAAGAATATGAAATGAAAATAGATTCATTTGAGGCTGAATTTGGAGCTTTAGTTAGGCTAAACAAAGACTAGGCCTACATAAGCTAGATCCAAACAAGCCTTACGTTGGCTAAACTGGGCTCAAGACAAATTTACATTTGATTTAATTGTTTTAATGTCACGTTTCAAATTAAGACCGTAATTACACTGGCAAGAATATTAAATACAAATCAGGATCAGTTTGAGTCCAAATTTGGAGCTATGCTGTAGCTACCAAGACTAACAAGACCCAAGCAAATGTTCAGTTGACCAGACAGGACTCGAGATCTAAAGTCTACATTTGACTAACTGAGCTCAAACCAGGAAATAATAATAAATAAAAACAAAAACAGTGGTGTTTTTGAGGAAAAAGGCTGTGCGTAATTCGTGCGTAAAACGTAACCAATTCACTCTCTCTATCCCACACCCACACTGACTCTTCTCTTTTATCCGTGGCGCTTTCTCTTTGACATCTCCTCCAAATATGAAAAATTACAGGGCAAATGAAAGCGCTTTGAGGCCGGGCTTCCTTCCGCGGCCGCGTGACTGACGCAACACATCAGCGAATTATTTCTCAAACGATTTCTCATTTGTGCTTCTTCATGTTGTCTCCGCTCCGTTCCGGGACCCGCCGCACTCTGAGCTCCACTCTTGACATTTTTATTATTATGGATGTGCCCACGCACGCGACACGGGGCAACGAGAAGGCCACCCGAGCACGAGCTTTGTTTCCCACCGAGAAGCTGCTTTTATTGTTCAACGCGATGTGAAGCTATTCTGGGCGTAATGGCAAGTGTTTTTTCTGGGTAATGGTGATTCTATTTCTTCGGTTAAACGTTCGAGTCCAAATAAAAATAAGTGTTGTTATTGATGCTCACATATACAAGATGGACGCTAGGATTATATTTAAAATGTGTGTTTATTTCTTCAAATTGGAGCAGCATGGAATGTAATACATCGACAAAATAAACTGGAGAAATGGATGATGCCTTTTTCAATAAAAATAAACAAAAATAACGCTATCGTGTGTCCTTCTTTCCACTCGTGGCATGGCTGATTGATATTACATTAAAAAAAAAACACAAATAAAACACCTCCTCGATGAAACGCACGTGTGGACGAGGCTAGATTAAACCTACGATCAAATTAGGACAAAATAAATAATCTCCAAAACGTCCACAAGTGAAGGAAGAGTGTCTGCGTCAATGAAACCCTCATAAGACCAACTCAAGTGCAACAAACAAAAAACACAATTCTTCAATTGCGGATAAATAAAATAGGACATTTCACATTCAAATTGATAACACATGTTCATAATACCCTGTTTGTTGAAAGATTGAGCAAAACATAAAGATTAAATAGAAGTGTGAGCCCCCCTCCCGCCCCTCCCTGTGCCCAAACCTAGTCTACACACGCACCAGAGCTGTGACAAAGGCCACCGACACACAGACCTTTTCAACATGTGCTGCTGCTGCTGATTATTTGTCTTCGCACTACTGAAACTGTGGCGACATAAACAAAAGGTGGAAGCCCTGCAGGAGAAGAAAAAAGAAGAAGAAAAAAGCAGGGCCGAGCTAAGGAGGCGGACGCAGACTGAGCGAAGCGGCGGTGATGCGTCTGAGGAGGCGCACGCGGACAATGGGGGCGGAGTGATCTGAGGCGGGGGCAGCGCAGTGAGCAGGCCGCTACAGATGCGTGAGTTTGGGCGCTTCCTGGATTCTTCCCTGAGAGTAGTGCTGCTGTGGCGTGAGGTCCGTGTAGGTGGGCGGGGCCGCGGGGTCACACACGCCGTGCGGCCCCCGCCTGCCCCTCCGCCCCCGCCGCTGCCCAGGCTGATGGCGCCGGTATAGTCCATGTTCGGTGGCCCGTGCGGCAGGTGGCTCAGGCCGAACACGGACGTCCCAGAGTTGGGCAGAGGGTCCATGTATCCCCCGTACACCGGGCTGCCCTGCATGTGCGTCCCGTACGTGCCGTTGGCCTGGAGCGGGTCGTACTCGGGCGTGGCGGACTCGGGGCCCGGGTAGCGCTTGTGGGGCGGTGCCGGGGGGCAGTTGTTCAGAGGCGGGTAGGACGTGGTCATGTACGCGGTCTGCTGAGGTTTGTTATAGGCCGGGGGCGAGTGCGACTCATAAGGAACACTGTTTACTAAAGAATGCATAGAGCTGAGGTACCCCCCGCCCCCTCCACCCCGGCACCGGGAGCGCCCACCGGGCTGTGCGGGGACTGGCCACCCGGAGACGGCATCATGCCCACGCCCTTCTGATCCTTCTTGTACTTCATTCTCCGGTTCTGGAACCAGATCTTGATCTGTCTCTCGGTCAGGTTGAGCAGGTTGGCCATCTCCACGCGCCGCGGCCGGCACAGGTAACGGTTAAAGTGGAACTCCTTCTCCAGCTCCACCAGCTGTGCGCTCGTGTACGCGGTCCGGGCCCGTTTGGAGGCGGCAGACCCGGGCGGGCTCTTGTCTCCGGGACAGCTCTGCTCCACTGTAAGCAGAGAACAAGAGTGTCAGTGTGTCACTTTACTTTAAATGTGTTACTGATAAGAACACCAACAGTCCAGAGATAAACCTTCAAAGTTCTAAGCCCCGCCTTTTATAGTGGCATTTGTCTGTTGCCTATTGCATAGGCATAGCCTATATTTTGTTTCTGAATATGGTGGAAAGACATTTTAAAACTTAACATTCATCAGATACATTTTACTAAATCAAAGTTAGGATTACAATATTCAAGATTTTACTGAGCAGTTTACAAATTTCATCCCAGTTTGGCCATTTTGTGGATTAAAACGTACTTCCTGTTCATAAATGATGACATCACACTAGGTAGTTGTTTAGGGACGATGTAGGGCCTAATAAACTTGGCCAAAACTTCTTTAATGCAACAGACTTTTTAACCTTAAAGTAACCCATAGAAATGTACTAGATCACACTAATTTAGTTTACAAAGTTATACAAATGTGTTTCTCAATCAGCCCAGTCTACGGAAAAAGCAGATATACAACTAAATGTCAAAACATAACCACAAATTTTGGTTGAAGCCACGTGGTGACATTTTCTTTAGGTTTAACGAGTAAATCCAGAGTACGTTTCTGACATTTTGTTGTTTCCTTTGAGACTGTTTTGTTCTCAAATGAAAGTATGCTCATTGGACTTGAGGAAAGTCTGCACAAATCTGACTGGTGCCAATCAACACTGACGTGATTTCACAGGTTTCCCCCTTATTCCTGCACTCTCTTTGGACACTTCACTTCAAAACTCATGAAATCAAATCAATGTTGATCGGCATCGATTGGATTTGTATCGACTTTCCTCCAGTTGCATGAGCCTACTGTCCTGGTCTTACTCATGTGAAACTACGCAGTGTTTCCCAACCTTTTTTGAGTCACGGCACACTTTTTGGCTTGACACACCACCTCAGATATGACCAGATCAAACTACTTTAAATAACATGTTTTTTTGTTGTTGTTGTAAATATTGTTTATTACACTTCAAAGGGACATTATTTAACCTTTCTGGTGGAGGGGCCATTACCTGCTTTTTATATTACTGTGCTTGAGTGGCACAAACCAGATCTATGGAGAAGATTTTTGATTTGGAACATGTGACAGAACCTTTAGTTGGACAAGTGATTGTTTTGCTTTCTTTCTTTCTTGGTGAAGACGTACATTTACCACGACATTACGCAACTCGCATAATTAGCACGAGTTTGCGGCGTAAATAAGCTACGCGTCACAGTCCCAGTTCATTTCTATGGTGGTTGTTAAGACTTATTTATGAATATGAACGAAATCCTGATCCTAACCTTTACCTACCCCAAGCCCCAGACCTAAACTTACCCATTTTAGTAACTTGAAGCCTAAACTTACCCATTAAACCTAAAGAAAATGTCCCCACGTGTCTGCAACTAAAACTTTTATGTTTTTATGCTGTGAAATCTTTCATATCGTGGTATATGTACGGCGTAACATATAAGTACGCAAAAAAGGAATAAAATTGGGCTCTTAATACGCTGTTTTTGTGTCGTGGTAAATGTACGCTTTCTTGTGAGACCGTGTTGGTTCAAAATACTCCAAAATTTTTTTAAATCTTATTTCACAGATTGAATTTTGGCAACTGGTAGTTTTTTCAAGGCACACCTGACAGTAGCTCAAGGCACACTAGTGTTTTCCGGCACACTGGTGGCAAATGGTCTACCGAATAATGCTAAAATGATAAAATACTATCCCACTATAAGTACAGAATGTTGGCCTGACTGGGAGGTATAGAGCTTCAGAGATTAGTCAAACATTCAGGAATCAATTCAAACCTCCTTCCACATTTGAGGTTAAAAGTGCATTAAAGTTGATTTTGCACAGGCTAGCATACATTTTAGAAACAAGCTCACTTCCAGATCCTAATGAGAGCGACGCGCAGCGGGTTTGATCACAATCATCCAGAGGAAATCCTGCAAACCGTAGCTTTTAAAATTCCTCCCTCCATAGGAAATCCCTCCTCAGACAGCGCTAACAACAACGGTAGATCTTTAAAATAAGAAACCGGCCGATGCGTTGCTAAGAGACACAATACGTTTCGAACCGGAGACCGTCTTGTCAGGGGGGCAAACACTTCCGACAATGGCGCTGTCAGACGGATCTCCAGTCTTGTGTTTCGCCGTTCAATACAATGTGCTTTTTCATTCATCGGCTGCAGACGTATATTTTCAAACTGTTCCAAATCCAGAAGTGCTTGGAGCCCTTTTCTGTCATCGGGCCGAGCGGTGTTTTGACGTTTGGAGTCTTTCTCTCATTACCTGGTAACCCAAACTGCTCTGTTCCAATTTCAAACTGTCACTCAAGACCTGCTAATTCCAAAGAAATGCTTGATTTTAAAGTGCCTGTGACCAATTTGTATGGTTTTGTAATTTGACTTTTGTGATATTTTACGTTACAGTATTGCAATATCAAAAAAGATTTATAGTTTGTTTCATGAACAACATCTCTGTGTAATTCCTAACCCTTTTTTTTTTTTTTTTTTTTACTGAAAATCTATTTTCTGCTGCACATACACACTGTATTGCTAATGTATCTATTCAGGTGACAATTAGCTTAATGTCCTGTCTACATCTAAGAATGCCCCAATTGTTCACCAAACTCCACTAAGTTCATCTGTTGTTGTTTGCACTGTGGCTAATCGTTAGCATCCTGACATGTTTCGCTCCTAACAGCTGTAAAAAAAGCTTAAAGCAACAGTTCAGAGGCTCAGACTGCATTGGGTAAGTGAGCAAAACATGTGAACATAAGGAGGAAGGAGGAATTATTTGCATTTTAAGAAAGCAGTATAGCAACTTTAAATTGTAGACATAAAGTTAAGCACAGTCTAGCCTTGATTGAGCTACACTTTAGCTACACCGTGTTCCAATTGGCTCTGTGCACAGAACATCAGTTGGCTTGTTTTTGTTCAAAATACCTAACTTCTGTACATACAAGCATTTCCTGTTAGCGTTTAGCATTTAGATACAAACACGTCTCTTTTTAAACACACGAGTGTCCTCTGGTGAATTATTCTTCTGATTTGTGAAGTCTTTAACGTGTTTTCTTTGACATTCACCACAAACTCACTGTCACTGGTTGATCTTCTGAATATGTATCATTTTAAACAGGTGTAGTGAAAATCTCATAGAAATGAAGTGAACAGGAAATGCTGGTATCACTTTATAATAGGGTGTAACGATACGTTTTTAGAACGATACGATACATATTGATATGAAGCCAAGAGATACGATTACAAAACGATTTTAGGGTTTTTGGGAACGATACGATTCGGAACGATACAGCAGTTTAAAACAATATTTCGATTCAGTTTGACGACTTACGACATAAATAAAATCATTATCACGATTTTGAATTCAATCAAAAACTCAATAACAAATATACAATGATAGAGTTATAAGGGTAATAAATATATTCAGTTTAATAACACAATTATTTTTCATTGGACATAAAAGACTGCAACTTTTCCCCTTTATACACAAGTTTAGTATCATAATAAAATAATGACCCACATTTCACCATCTGATTGAATCATTTTCACACAGATGCAGGTAGATGGGAGTCTGTGAACTTATTGTATCTTTGTGACTTATCATTAAATATTAAATCCACAAACATCTGCAGGCAGAGTTTTGACCCAAAGCACGTTGACGTCGCGTCTCAAGTACCACATATGTCCAAATGTGACAGATCGGCAGCGGAGCCATAAGCCTACACAAATGCACGGGTCTGTTTTATATAAACATGAGTGTGGCGTCGCAGCTCTGGGTGCGTGTTTGCAGCTCGTCTGGTTCTTTTCAAGCTCGAGTCATTTCACAGCGTTACCTCCGTGGTCCGGTTCGGCGTCACCTCCGCGGCCTTGTCCCTCGTAACGTTGCTTCCGCTGTCCTCTCTCTCATCCATGTGCACCGGGACCCGTGCCCGCGGGATGGTTTGGAATACAGCGCTGTCTGTCTCCTCCGCTGGACTGTGTAGCAGCGGCGTTGCCGTCCGGGAGTAGATTCCATGTGAAACGATGATGACGCAGCGCAGAAAACCAGCGTATTAAAAGCGCATTTAATGAAACATTTATGTGAAAAACTACTAAGAATGCCGTCTGTATGGTTTATGTTTTGCCATATATCTAAATAAATCGATTCTTTGGGCTTAGATTGGAAGCGATACAAAGTTGCATCGATGTGTGGCCTGGATTAAGGCCAACTAGTAGAACGCCGATCGATGCAGCGGATTGTAAGGGCTGTGTATCGATACTTCAAATATTTAGGTGAATCGTTACACCCCTAGTTTATAATAATGTCCAGATACAAATCATTTACAAATGTTATTTAAATATTAAGATAACATTATCTAATCATTACTAAATTATTCGATATTATTTACTATTATACTCATCGACACTTTTGAGGTAAACCAGTGTGGGATCAAAGTAAGCTCCTTCACTGGCTTCTGTGACGTTTGTGACGTAACAACATTGCCATGGTAAAACGTTAACAACCAGTTTGGCTACGTTTAGGCACAATTCTATGGTTAAGTTTAGGATTGGGGTTTGAGATATTGGTACTGATATAGAGAATCGGATAACACAGTAAATCACTAAATACATTTTTTGGAAAACCTATAAATGATAATTACTTTAGAATAGGGGCCGGAAGTAAATCTTTAGCAAATGTTTGCTCATTATTAGTAAATACAGTACTATCTATCCATTTACTGATGATCTTAATGGTTAACTAACATTTATAAATGATTTGCATCTGGACATTATTATAAAGTGTTACCGAAATGCTTGTATGTACAGAAATTAGTAGGGATGCACCGATCCAGCTTTTTCGGTTCCGATACCGATCCCGATACTTTATAATTAAGCATCTGCCGATAGCCGATATCAACCGATACTTGTGTAAGGACTGAAATAGCTCTTTTTTCCTTTTCAAACATAAGACTTTTGATCATAGAGTGTTATTTATACTGCAAGACAAAACTGAACAACTTAAGAAGAAGAGAGAGAGAAGAAATAGAGAAAGAAAGAGAGTGTGAGGAGAGAGAGACAGAGAAGAAAGAGAGAGAAGAGAAAGAAAGAGCGCGAGGAGAGAGAGAGAGAGAAGAAAGAGAGAGAAGGAAAGAAAGAGCGCGAGGAGAGAGAGAGAGAAGAAAGAGAGAGAAGAGAAAGAAAGAGCGCGAGGAGAGAGAGAGAGAAGAAAGAGAGAGAAGAGAAAGAAAGAGAGCGTGAGGAGAGAGAGAGAAAGAAAAGAGAGAAGAGAAGAAAGAGTAGAGAGAAAGAGAAGAGAAGAAAAAGAGGGAGAATGAGAGGAGAGAGAAAGAGAGAGAGAAGACAGAGAAGAAAGAAAGAGATGAGAGAGAAAGAGAGAGAGAGCGAGAGGAGAGAGAGAAGAGAAGAAAGAGAGATAGAAAGGGAAAGAGAGAGCGCGAGGAGGGAAAGAAAGAAAAGAAAGAAGAGAAAACAGTGTAATAGAGAGAAGAAAAAGAGAAAGAAAAGAAAAAGAGAAGAAAGAGGAGAGTGAGAATAAGAATAAAATGTCAAACATTATGAGACATTCTGGCTCAACATCAGACATAAATCAGACTCATTATGTCCAATTAAACACAACTAGGATATCGGCTGAACCGATATCATGGAGCCGATACTCGATCCAGCAAAATTTCCTGGATCGGCACCGATATTCGATCCCAGTATCGGATCGGTGCATCTCTAGAAATTAGCTATTTTAAACATAAACAAGCCAACTGAAGTTCTGCGCACAGAGCTTCATTATTATGCAAATGGTGTTTAAGAGTCATAAAGGTGCTTTATTTAGTTGTTTTCCAGTAAACTAATGGACGATGGGTTATGATGGGTTAGTGAAGACTTCATCATCATTTTCTACTATTATGAGAATAGTGCTGAACATCAATTATCATCTTTGAAGGTATAAAAATTTCAGATTTTTCAGTGAAAAATTAAGCAGGATGATTAAACTACTTAGACATCTGTGGTGGTTTCAGAGCAAACAGATTCATGCAGATCAAGGCACAATGAGAAATACACGTGATTTAATAAAGCACCTGCTAAAATACCATCACAAAGTAGCAGCCGGTATTTGGAGCTGCGAGTGCACACAGTCAGACGATATTTTGAAGCCGATTTAGATTTTTTCTTTATCATTGGTTATACAATCTCTCCCCAGCTATACTTTTTAAAAACTATAATAAGAAAATTGGTCATTGATGTCGACATTAGCCAAAGAAAAAAAACAGTCATGGTCGACCTCTACAAAACACAACAACAAGCTTTTATCAATTAACTCGATTGAGGAAAAAATGTAATTGATGCAGGATTTAGAATTTTTACATAATTTTACAGCTTGTGCCTTGATTCTGCTCAGGACACTCAAACAGCAATGTCTTACATTTGCTGTGTGAATTCCTGAAGTGGAATTCTTTTCCAGACACACCTGACAAAGCCTCCAGGCACACTTGTGATCCTGTCTGGGAAAAGCAAGGACTTCAGCCCTGAGTATCAGACATGGAGCTATAGACCAATGGTTCCCAACCTTTTTGGTCTTGAGTACCCCCTAATCATGATCTCACACCCCCTGAGTACCCCTATGTCAGTCTTTCCCAACTTTTTTTGAGTCACTTCACACTTTTTTGCTTAATTTTTTTTCTGCGGCACACCACCTATTGAAATATGGCTAAATTAAGCTGTTTTGGAACACATAATGATTACATTTTTACATAGAACATCTTTAAATGATTCTTTAAATGCATAAATGGTGATTGGTTTTGCTTTTTTTTCTTGCTGTAAATAACTTCCAAATTGTAAATCAAAATATTAACGTGGATTAACCTTATTTTAGAGATTAAATATTGAAATCTAGCATATTTTTCAAGGCACACTCGTGTTCCCTGGCACACTGGTTGAAAAACACTGCCTTATGTCATGTATTTTTAGGGGTATTTTATCATTACTCATATACAGTATTTTCATGTATAACCCTTGCATTTTATTGTTTTATTGTATTTCAAGTCAAACAGTTGACTCTTAATGTAATATGTGTTGCAAACAATACTAGAATTTCTACTTTTCTTTTAAATCTGCTATCATCCCACGGACCCCCTGGCAAATGGTCGCGTACCCCCTGGGGTCCACGTACCCCTGGTTGGGAAACACTGCTATAGACAGTGCTTTAGGACGAAATGAGACTGCTGTGCGCTGTCTGCTGTGTCCACTAAATTAAATAACAAATACACAATGAGACTTTCAAATATCTCTACAAACTGCCGATAATTTGGACAAACTCCATAGAAATTGCAAATAAAACCAAACTAAAAACTACAATTACATCTGTGAATGAAACTGTAACAGACTTACGTATGGTGCCTTCCTTGGGATGAATTAAGACTTGAAGAACTACGAAATTTTCTGTGCTGTATTCATTGCTAGGGTCTTTAGGCCCTTTTCATGTTGCGGCTAGCCTAGTTCTGGTCTGAAAATCCCGATGGATAGTTCCTTTTTGTCCCATTCATTCCCTGTGGAGAACTGACTGAAATACCCTAAAATAATTAAACATTTAATTGACATAAAGTGGACAGTCAGATAGCCATTTGCAGCATGTTCAGACCTTCACTTCACCAGGTAAAACCCATGTGTTTATAAAATGTGCCTGGCAATTAATGTAATTTTTAATCAATGAATATGAAGCTCTAAACTTTGCAAAGATTATTTAGTTAAAAATCTAATCTCTGCTTTGTAATTTTTTTTTTAAATTATTGATTCATTTAAGCGCATCTCTGCAAATTCTTCATAAGGAATGAATGGAACAAGAAGGAACTATCCCAACCAGAACTAGCCTAGCCACTGCGTCCTTTTTTTATTACTACTATTTATTTGGACTCATTCCACTTTTGCTCATTCACATGTCATGATAAAGACTCACAGGTAGAGCTGGGCGATATATAGTCATTTAGATAATATTGTGAATGTTATTTTGCAAAAATTGAATATCGAGTACGTCGTGCCGTATAAAATTAAATAAGTAATGCAGCATATTTCTAATTGACAAGTTTATATGAATGAATGTGTGCATGAAGTAAATCAAAGTGTTTCACAAAATTCATTTGACACTTATGACCAATTAGATAAAAAGAGAAGTTGTGAATGAAATAAGTAATAGTTTACATGTTTTGAGTTTATTTTAATTGGTTTAAGCCAGGGGTGCCCAAAGTGGGGCCCGGGGGCCAAATTCGGCCCGCCAGATGGTTTAATTTGGCCCGCGAAGGGATGTTCAGGTTTGTTAAGACTTACTGTTTGATTAAATTTTGTGTTGAAAAGATGATCAAATGACAAAATTTAAGTATAATCTCTTAAATGAGTTAATAAAAGATAAATTAATCTTCATCTATCCTTAAAATGTTTTTTTTAAATGCTGAACAAAATTATGTTTGGCCCTTGGCACTCTTTAATGCAATAAATTTTGGCCCGCGAAGCAAAAATCTACAAATTTTGGCCCACCAATGAAAAAAGTTTGGGCACCCCTGGTTTAAGCAAAGATTGCCAATAGAACAAGCATAAAATATCTTGTTTATTAAAAGACAAAAAATACAAATTAACTTCCGTTCTTAAAATAAGGACTAACATTTCTTGTTCTATTGGCAAATCGTCATTGAAGAAAGTCAAACCCTGTTCAAATCACTATAAACTAAACCAATTTAAACCCATATGCATTCCTGAGTTTAAGGTTTTTCCAGTCTAGTAACAAATTTTAAGTCGTTTTAACAAGTTTATGTTAGACTGACAAAATATCCTCCACATATGATTATTGACATATTCATTTTTGTCAATATTGCCCAGCTCTACTCACACGTAGTCAAAACGTATTTGCATGATTCATAATAAAACCATCACTGCCTCAACTTTGAAACTGTCTGTCATGTTATACCTTAAAAGAGTGAGCTATGATTACTCAAAGTTGTACGCCTTTATAGTTGAAATGCAGATTCAAGTTCATTTCACTTATTGATAGGTTTCACCTTCTAGAAATCATGGCTGTTATAGGTCAGGTTGGGGGCAGTTCCTATTATAACACTACTTTGCTATAAAATATTTCCAAATTCAGTAAATTAATAAGTGGTGATTTCTGAGGTAACTAGACCCATTAAACTTGCATTTCAAATGAAAATTCTTTTACACAATATTCATTTTAGCTGCTCTCCATCTGATTGAAATAACATTGGCTTGTAGAATGTTGTGAAACCCAGCTATTGGCCTTTGGTTTTTACAGTGTCAATGTAGAAGTCAAGACCACACTAACCAAGACTAAGCTCTTTCTGAGACCACAAAGTCCCAAGACCAAGACAAAACAAAGACCATAAAGGAATTTTAAGACAAGACCAAGACCATAGAGGGTCCACACCATGATGAGACCAAGAAAGTCAAGGCCGAGCCAAGACAAGACAGTCCATCAAGACAAAACCAAGACCATCATTGTCATTTTCTATATTTGTCAGTGTCTAAGTGATCTTATTGTGCCTGGGACAGATCACTGCTCTGGGACCATGAACTCCTGTTGCAGGTTGAACAGAACATGGTGGTAATGACGGTCTAGATGTCAGAACCTGAGTCCAAGACAAGACCGAGTCCAAGCAACCGCCAGATCAAGACAAGACTGAATCCAAATGCACTTGAGTACAAGATGAGATCAAGACCATTCTCAAATACTACTGAAGTAAAAAAAAAAAAACTGTTACAGTGCCTATGACAGGTTGAAAGATCCTTCAAATGTTTTTAATATATTTTACAAATTTCATCCCAGTTTGGCCATTCTCAAGTTAAAATATGTTCCTTCTGTTCATACAGTACATGATGACATAATGTTGAGAAGTTGCCTAGCGATAATACATTTAACCCAGTCTATGAGCACGCTAAGTTTTTTTTTTTGGTTTTGGTTTTTTTACGCAAATAAATAATGAAAAGCCAAATCGTAACATTACCACGAGTTTGGGGTTGAAGCCACTTGATGACATTTTCTTTGGGTTTAACAGGTAAATCTTAACTTACCCCAAGTCCTAAACCTTTTCATCTTAATTTTCCAGAGGCCATGGCTACAGGGTCGGGTAGTCACCGTTTTTTGACATGAGATGGCACCAAACATTCCCAAGACTAGATTTATTTCTACAGTAATACCAAATCTATTGCTGCAGTCTGTTTTTATTTGCTCTACAAAATGTCCAAAAAAGAACCAGGAGTATCCCAGCATTACACCAAATCTAAACCAGGACTAAACAAAGCTTAAATCAAGACAGAAACATACTCCGTACAAAGTGACACTATTATGAGTGAATAAATTAAATGACCTTAAAACAAGTCATATTTTATCTTTGAGCATATTTTAACATGATATGCCAGTAGCACAAGAGAAAAGTGGATTGTTGAAAAATACAACATTTTCTCACTGGAAAAGAGTCAGAAAATGCAACTGGAAATAAGAACAAGAAAAATACACTTCTTTCATTGACAATTCTCATTTTCAGGCACTTAGAACATTAGGAATTTTAAATGGCCACTGTTTCTTGAGTAACAACCCAGAATCAAAATATGTTTTCGTAATATTTGGAAGGCCAAATCATATCTTTGGAGGGCACTCGGGCCTTAAGTTGAATAGACCTGTCCTAAACCATTTTAATAACATGTGAACATATTGACGTAAAAATGCGCAAAAACGTGCTTATCTTACGTTTTAGACATTTCGTTGTATATCTACATTTTCTTCAAAGACTGTGTTGAATACATTCTGTCAAAACCCTTCTAATGTAACAAGGTTTTTATCAATAAAAATACAATAGAACCCACACATTTGTTAAATTCATGTTTACACCTCCAAAAAAACAGTTTCTGGCGATGTCGTCGGTTTATCTTTCTGCTGTATTTTCAACATGTTTTCAAGCTTTTCTCTACAAGCTCATTTATATTTACACGTAAAGGTATTAAACAACCAAATGAACCCGTCACGTGCACTTTAAAGCTGATTGAAACACTCCAAACTGTGAGTGCTCTGGTCAAGTTAAAAACCATTTGACCTGAAGTGAGTGAAAAGGTGTCGGACCGCTCTGACTGGTGGTGGAGGTCCCGCTCATCCATCTGTCCTGTCAGGAGAGGAATGCTGCGTGACATCAGCCGCAACAGGCACATGAAAGAGAGTTTACAGAGCGCTGGGCGGAGAGCCTCGTCGTTACCGCACTATTTATGAAGAGAGACGAGCAGGTTCTTTCACGTCTTTAGATCCACTCAGAACGAAATGTGTTACTGCGGAGTTGTGGTTATTGTGTCAGACCGGAGAACACAGAATGAGGAGTTTAGAGATGATTTTGAAGGATGAGCAAAGGGGCCACGGCTCTGCGCAGCCCGGGGCCACGTCTTCAGCTAGGCTACACGTAATAAGCTGTAATTATAGAGTAGCAACTTAAGCTTCAGCTAATGATTATCTTAGACGACAGTCATGTCAGCATTTCCTATCGTCATGCTTTACTATTCAGTAACGGTGAGTTAATCTCTGAATAGCCCAAGCTCCAAGGAAATCCCGAATTTTTACAGAAATGTGTATGTATATCACATAATCCCCCCCTCCTTTTTTTTTTTTTTTTTGCATATCTACGTGTTGCTGCCCTGGTTAAATTCTATAGTGAATAACAAAATCTTAATTCTATTTTTAACCAAGCCCCAGACCTAAACTTGCCCATTTTTTGTAACTTCAGACCTAAACTTAGCCGCTAAACCCCCCAAAAATGTCTCAGCTTGGCTTCAACCAAAGCACCTGTTAATAAGACGCTAAGAAACATGCTCATGATACCATATTGACATGTTATAGCATAGATACACATTTCAGTTAGAATGTGTTGGTCTTTTTGCTCTGATGCAGGGGTGTCAGACTCATTTTCACTATGAGCCACATTAGAATCTTGTTTATCTTAAAAAGGCCGGTGGTGCCTGTAATAGACCTCCATACTCTAAACTACATGCAATAGGGTTAATGCTAGATAGTCAGGTTCGGAGGGATGATGGTTAAGTTTGGCAGAACGGGTAAGTTTAGGAAAAGGGTTAGGGTGATGGTTAAGGTTAGGAAAAAGGTTTGGGTAAAGGTTAAGATAAAAAATATAACAGTTTAAGACCATTTAGCAACAGAAATAAACTCATTACCATGGCAACCAGCTCACTTCTGTCCCTTCGGACCTGACTATCTAGCACTAACCATGCAATAGTCTCTGTATCGGCTCAAAGTTATAAATACTGCAATTACATCTATGTGAGTTTATAAATGATAAATTGTTTTATTATGATAGGACAAGCACATTATTCCTAGTGGCAATATTTGATGTGGTGGAGGGCCACATCTGCACCGCGGGCCTTGAGTTTGACACATGTGCTTTATGAACTTTGTAAATGTCTTTAAAAAGCATCTAAAAACTCAACTCAAACTAAAAATAAGTGTAGTTACTGGAGTTGTTCTAATTGTATATTTTGTTAATTGTCATTTTGATCCGACTGTGACTGTGTATGTAAAAAGTGATACAGAAATAAAGCTTGCTTGCTTCCTTAGTTACTTACTTACTTTCCTACTGTACTTACTCACTAACTTAATTACTTACTTACTTACATACTTAGACACTTAGTTACTTACTGCAGTGTTTCTCAAACTTTTCAGACCGGGACCCTCAAAATGACGATGTAACCAAATCTCAATCATCACAGCAACATAAAATAGAGATTTCAAGTTGGAAAACTATTTAAATTGAGCTACAAGCCTTTATTTTTGGAGTTTATTGTTTATATGACAAAAATCCAGTCAAACCTCATGCTAAATGATAAAAACAAAGAAAAAAAAACTATATTTACTTGGGTGCACGGTAGCAGAGTGGTTAGAGCTCTGGCTTCCCAATAAGGAGGTCGCGGGTTCGACTCCCGGGTCGGACCACATCAACATCTCACAATCTCTCTGGGTGGAGTTTGCATGTTCTTCCCGTGTCACCGTGGGTTTTCTCCGGGTACTCCGGGTACTCCGGTTTCCTCCCACCTCCAAAAACATGCATGTTTAGGTTAATTGGGCATCACTGTAAATTTCCCTTAGTGAGTGAATGAGAGGGTGAATGGTTGTCTGTCTAACTCTGCGGCAAGTTGGCCACTGTCCAGGGTGTTCCCCGCCTAAGGCCCAAAGTCACTGGGATAGGCTCCAGTCACCCGCGACCCCTAACGGGATTAAGCGGTAGAAAATGAATGAATGAATGAATATATTTACTTAGTTACTTACTGTACTTAGTTACTTAATAAACTTACTTAGTTACTTACCGTACTTACGTAGTTACTTATTATACTTACTTAACTAGTTACTTACTTACTATACATATGTACTTACTTACTTACTTAGTTACTTAACAATCTTACTTTCTGTACTTACTTACTGTACTTAGTCTAGAGTTATATTACTATAACATTTACTTTGTTAAATTGTTTTACTGTATATCTTTGAGTTCAGCAACAAACATATGTGTTAAGAATCACTATTATTGGTAAATGTTCATTCTTTTTGACATTTAGAGTCTGAACTTTCACTTTGAGAACAGCTGAGCATTGAAAATACAGTATTTTCTTTTGTATAATCTTTGCAACATTTTGACTTTTCATCCTTCTGAAACCTACTTAGTAAAAACAACGACTACGATTATCAAAAGAAGATAACTTAGTAGTTTTTTTGTTACTGCCCCTGTTAACATAGTTCCTGTACTTTAAATTGTTGTCTTGACCGGAATGTTCCTTACTATGGCATTAACCCTATCTACGTCCACAGACCTTTGTGTTGATGGATAAGCTGACACCTCCAGGTCGAGTCAAGGGTCAAATCTGTGGACAGGCAACTCCACTTTTTACGCAATAAAAAGACTGGTATTTTAGGGAAATGCTAAATAAATTAAGGTAACTGTGGAAGCCAATAAAAGTTACTGTGTCTTCATGTAGAATATTCAAAGTTTGAAAGATCCAGAATACTGTATGTAAGTAAGTCACTGCAAGAAAGAGGCACAACATTTGAAGCGACATTATCATCACAAACTGTACTTTAATGCTACATTCCAGTCGTCCTCAGAAGTCGGAACTCAGAGTGAAATTTTCTCTGAGTGTTAAGTCAGATTACTTTTACTGCAACTAAAAAAGCCTGGAAACTGCTCGAATCAGCCAAAACATAGATTTATTTTTGTCAGTGTATCAACTAGAGCATTATTATTTCGTTTACAATTTGTAAAACATTGCAAGAGAGTGATCTTTTGTGCTTTAGTTTACATTAGCTCTGTGTAGCCGTTAGCAACATTAGCATGGCAGCATTTAAAACACGTTTAAAATGGAAGCAGCGTAAGAAGGTAATAGCTCGAGCATGCCACAAAACTCAACATTTTCTAGATATTTTGCCAGCATGTACATCTGCCTTAACTATTTGGATTTAGAAAAATGAAAGAAGCAAAACAAAATTATATATATTTCAACTTTTAGTTTGATCAGAAAGTATAAATTGATTGCATAGAAAACACCATCTTAACTATCTTTAACTCATCTTTATCTTTGTGATTTGTGCATAATGCGAAACCCTTTTCAGTGAATGGTACTTGAAAAGATAATGGCGACTGATTACCTAGAACATGATGAGTTTTGTAAACATGGATGGGTTTACAGTGTAACCTTAACAACTGTCAGAGGGTCACAATTTTACACACAACTCACAGTTTCCTGGACTTTAAGCAATTATTTGAACAAATTAAAGTGCTACAAGACATTTTTCTTTATGAACATTTTCTGTCTTTTTTGTGGATTTTGGCCCATTTACACATTGGTTGCTAGGTAAAAGTTGTGGTGTATGTCAAATCTAACCCAAACCACTTTTTATTAAACGTCCCCATTCTCCAAACCCTTCCCATCCTAAACTTAATCATTGAAAAAAGAAATAACATTTGGCTTTGTGGAAATTGTGATTGAACTTTTCCACGAGGGTCTAGCTGCACAGTTGTACCAGGAACACCCTGCTCGCAGACCTGCACCTGAAGGCCCCTCATCACATGATCTACACCCACAGGCCCTTCACTATTTATAACTAGCTAACTAAACTACTTCGAGATGCGTTTTTACTTTTTGTAATCTCCACACTATTGAGCGTACCTGAATAAAAGCCGCTTCAATTAGATTTAAATAGGAAAAATTATAAAGACATACACAGGCTTCAAGCGGCTTCTAGTCCAGCAATTACGATATTGCATACATATATATCAAATGTAAGACAGAAGCAGTTTTGATCTCGCCACTCGCGCTCTTATCCATTACACCAGACAACTATCAGACAGGTATTTTCCCCTGGTCATTACAATGCAACTAGAACTCACTGATATATGTATATGTACACCACATAAAATTCCTTGCTGCCCCAGTTCATTTCTATGGTGGAAGAAAAAATGTGTTAGATGTGGAAAAATGTGTTCATATTAATCAGTCAACTAAATCCTAAACTTAACCAACTCCAAGCCCCAGACCTAAACATGTCCGTTTTTATAACTAAACCTAAATGTAGCCAATAAATGCAAAGAAAAGAAAACACCTGTCTATAGGTCGCTGGGAAAGCATCAAATAGAGAAAAAAATGTGCTCATTGCTCGGCTCGCTCATTGTATGCTATTAGCATGTCACAGTATAGATGCACATTTCTGTGAGACCATGTTGCACAATGTCCAATGTCATACAATGATATGTACACGAACATGTAGATTGTTGCTATATACACATGTCTGTTATGGTTGTTATGGTACTCGCAAAAGGGCTTGGAATAGCCATTAATATAAATAGTGCTTGACTGTTTGATAAAGTGACTAAATGGTCCATAGATGTTTTTTTTTTTTTTTTTTTTTTTTGTATATAAAACTATTGACATTCTAACATGAACTGGACATGTGCAATAAGTTATGGTAGCAAAAATCTATAGAAGTGATCAAATAAATTGGTTAACACAGCAGTCCCCAATCTTTTTCTTGTAAGGACCGATACTTAGTATTCTTTTCCAGAGACCAGTTTGGATTGAGAAGCATCAATAACAACTTAAAATGTATACAACCAATTACTGTGTATATTTTTATCTGTCTTATTACTTGAATTTGCTGTTTTAGATTTGACTTAGGTAGCATAATAGTTTTATAGTAAAGCATGACAAAGCCATGATAGTAAAAAAAAAATTAAAACATAATTCATCATTTTAACATATCCTCTTGGGCCCACAGCCTGGTTTTGGACCCCAGACTGGTGGTTGGGGACACATTTACAGTTTTGGATAGGCTTTAGTTGAGAATGTTCTAGACAGGGAGCTATAGGTGTCACGCGATGATTGGTCTTCTTAGTGCTACCGATCTGCAGCCAGACCCTTATGGAAAAGTTACATCACAAATATCTTGAAGCCAAATGGATTACTTTGATGTTTCTCTGAAAAGTGTCTTGCCATAAAGTAGTCCATTTTATTCACCCTTATAACATATTTATGTTCGGACACTCTATCCAGAGAAACATCAAAGTATTCCAGATTGTCTTAAACATTCCAAAATATACTACAGGTGGTGACAATCGGAAGTTACTTTTGCAGAGGAAAACATGGTACATTTACAATGTGCAGGCCATTTTTTTCCCAGGATTAAATGATGGAGGTGACTATAATCCTTTTTATAAAAATAATTGTTCTTTGATCATTGTTACCTTGCTCTTTTTCTTATGAAACTAAACATTAAAGATATAGATTATTTACCAAATTGCACTCCCTGATTAGGCCTCTCCCCCCTACCAGGTGTTGAACATCCCTTAAAGGTGGGGTAGGTGATTTTTACACTGCAAACACAATTCAGGTTTTAAATCTGACAACTTTCTCTCATAAATCCTTCAAAACTTTGTTAATATCAATAAGTATTAAGCTTTGGTTACAAGTTTGACTTAAAACTAAGGATGCACCGATCCAGCTTTTTCAGTTCCGATACTGATTCCGATACTTTGGCTTTAAGTATCTACCAATACTCAATATCAACCTATACCATTGCAAGGACTGAAATTGCTTTTCTTTCTTATTAAAACATAAGACATTTGGTCATATAGTGTTATGTAACTGTCAGTTATAGTGCAGGCAACAACTTCACAACATAATCTGAATAAAATGTCCAATATTATGAGACGTTCTGGATCAACATGAGCCAATAAATTTGTCTCTTTATGTCCAAAGGCACACCTATGGTATCGACTGAACCGATACGATGGAGTCGATACCCGATCCAGCAAAATTTCCCGGCCTATCCCAGTATCGGATTGATGCATCCCTACTTAAAACCCTCTTTTTTTCTCTCTTTTAAGTGAAACTGGAGAGGACCACCCAAGCTCAGCCAATCAGAATGCTGCATTCTGCTTTTGATTAGAACTCCAATTCTTTATTATTGGATTCAGAGAGTGCTCTATGGGCTTTTTTTTCCACAAAATGCTTCATTTATCATAGTACCTTCAAAACTTCACAAAATGTACCATGAGCCTTTTTAGATCTTTTTTTCTTTTTTTTTTTACTTTAACCACCACCTCCCTCCCACGGCCTACACCTACTGCCTTCTCCCCCAACCCCTTTGCATGTGAATGTATCCCAGGGAGCCCTTTACTGTATTTACATAGTCCATTTGCTGTTGCTGTGCCCTCCTCTTGACCTGCCTAATGTAAACAGACCGTCCTCTGATCACACACCGTCCCCGCGAGACAACAAAAACACGCCCTTTGTCCGACCCTTACCCCCCCCACACGCACACACAAACGCAGAAGAGCTTATTTACTCCGCACAGACCAACCAAAAACCCTTCTCTCTTTGCGCTCTTCCTATGACCTCTCGCTTGCTAAATGAGCTAAAATTGTCTGTACGTTGCCTCGGAGAACGGCGTAATGATGCTATACACGCTAATGGCAACACAACTGCTTTATCTTATGGGCAAATTAGCCGACGTATAGGAGGAGATGGCGCAGATCGTTTGCTAAATGACACTGCGCGCGCGTACGACTCCCCCGCGGCTGCGCACGCCATCGCATTTGCATTTCAGGGTCGTTAGATAAGAGGAGAGCCGTAATCCGCAGGCGCTTTTTTCTTCTTTTGTTCTTTTTTTTTCGATTTGGCGGCTAATCTGGTAATAAATAGTTCATTATCGGAGGTGAAGGCATAAAGTGTTGCGGCCATGCGTTAAGCTGTAGGTCGCAGAGGCGGTTTGCTGTTCGCGCGAAACGAAACTGGCAAAAAAGTTTAGGTGAGTAGAACTTTTAGGTTATATACTGGAAAGAATTATCGTCTTTAAACAAGTTAAAATGCTTAAAACAAGTTAAGATCTGTTTGAAATCAGTGAAAAAGCTGTGAATAAAAAAAACACTGTTAATTCTTGCAATAATATTTTTTACATTTAGTTTTTTAGAGCTTGAAATAAACAAGTGTTTATGTGTGTATAATCTCAAATAGGTTTTTGTCCTAACCCCAGAAGGACAGCTTGTTTTCACTAAGATGCCTAGATTTTCTGTGGTAAATGTAAACAAGAACATTAAAGCTGGTGGCACTAGCTGCAGCAAAAATAACACTAGTTTGAGCAAAATATGGGTTTTGACAAATCTTCTTTAAAAGCTGAATTTTTTGTTTGTTTTTTTTTTTTTTTTTTTTTTTTTTTTAGAATTTTAGAAACTTAAAAACAGGTTTAAAAAGTTTAGACAGAGCCCATTAAAAAGCCCTATTAATGTTTTACAAAATGTATAAGAGCATTTAAACAGGCACAGAGTCATCCTAGAATTGCTGTAATCAAGAGGTTTAATTCAACTAACTAACCTTTCCTTCTAAATATACAGAAGTTAGTTCAGTTTTATAAAAAAACAAACAAAATTTTAAATTTAGGAAAACAGTGGGAGGTACCATACATGTCCCCTTGGTGCCTTAAAAGGAACCCCGAATATTTACATAAATAGATCCAAAATACTTAGTGTATGTACACTTACTAAAAAGTAGAACTTAAAGTAAACAAATATTCGCAGTTTGACATAAAATTGTTATGTTTACAACAACTTCCTGATTTTACGGGAGCCGCCATCTTGAGGTGATGACGCAGAATCGTGTGGCGCACTGGCGCAGTGAGCGTCAGTCGTGAGACGCACGCAACAGCTGCAACAGTTGTCGTTGATCTGGTTAACAGGAGCGTCAGTAGTTTTTGTAAAATGGTACATTGTGTGGCTTTGGGTTGTGATTTGGTCTCGGGAGGAAACAAGGAGAATGCGGTAAGCTTTCATAACTTTCCTCGTAGTTACACGATTTGACGTCATACTACCCATAATGCACTCTGTTGTAAACAATGATGGCGTCTTCCGTAAAAATATATTTCTTAAAAGTTTAACAAAACGGTAGATTTTTCAGATGATTTTCGTGTGTATTTATATCTTTGATGATATAAGGAAAACTCGAAAACAAACATTAAAAAATTCTCGGGGTTCCTTTTAAAGGGTTATTAAGACACAGCTCACAACAGTTTAGTCCCGATAGTTTAGTCCAGTTTTAGTCCTGGTTAAGTCCTAGCTTAGTATTGAAAATCTATTACATTGGTCAAAGTAAATGGTTTTAGTTTCATGATATAATATTTTAAATGTTGATGCAGGTTATTTTAATTTCATTACCATTTTGGCTCAAAGAGACTTTTTGAGATGTTTTGTCTTATAACAAGTCTTTTTCATCTTATTGAACCAGTCTGAGTTAAATTGATGTGAAAATGGGTCAAACTAGACATACTGTGTTAAAATAAGAAAAATGAACTAGAAAAAAATATGTGTTTTAACAGTATAGAGCTAGTCTAGTCCTGGTTTATCCCAGTTTTAATCCTTGTCTCGTCCTGGTTTAGTATTAAAAAGCATTACATTGATCAAAGTAAAAGTATATAAAATGTTGCTTTAGGGCATTATTCCTATGTCAAGATGTCTTGCCTTGAGCTAGAGCTATTACCTTTGCAGCCAGTCTCTCTAACTCAATTCCTGATGTGGGAAACTTGACTGTCACTTGACTGTCATGTTTTGTTCCAACACAGTATCCCAAGAAAGTGTATCTATACCACGACACTTCAACAACATATGATGAGAAGATTCACGTTTTTTGCAGACAAATTTCACGCCGTGTAATATTGTACAACATAAAAAATGCAAAAACTGACATAATAATTCATATTCTAAAAAACGCACACGCTTTGGATGACATTTTCTTTAGGATTAACAGGTAAGTTTAGGCTTCAAGTTACTAAAATTGGTACGTTTAGGGCTGGGACTTGGAGTGTAGGTTAAGATTTATTTATTTGATTAATATTCATAAATAATACCACATCTTTACAACCACTATAGAAATGAACTGGGGCTGCACGTTCACATGTCCTGTTATGTTGTGGTAAAAATACAATTTCTTGTGTGATTGAGTTTCTGTATTATGTTCTTTTTCTAGATACGAAAAAAAATAATGCAATTGTACTAGCTGAAGTCTCTTTTTAAAGTAAATAATACATTTGTTCTTTAGACCTCAGATATAGTTTGAAGTAGGGCTGTACACATGTACCATCGACCGATTAATCGACTAAAAGGGGGCGTGGCAAGGCTCTGAAGCTAAAAGTAGAGTTGTTAAAAAATATTACAAATCAATGCTAAAAGTACTGGTGTTGAAATTAGATCCTCGTTTGAACAAATACCAACATTAACAAAACAACATTTGAACCAAATCTGATATTTTCTGAATAGTTTTAAATTTAATCTTGAGTTTCATCAAAACTGGTTTGAAACTAAAATGTTTGATCAAAAACTTGGATTTTGTGTTGAATATGTGAGTCCATTGAATAAAAATCTGACTTTCTTGAAAGGACATTCTAACTCTCATTGTGGTATCGAGAATCAGGTTTATTCTTTAGTATCAAAATGGGGTTGGAAATGTGAGTATTGTGACATCTCTGCAAGAAACCTGCTCATAAAGATATAATAATAATATGTAGTAGTTCATACAAAAACTATAGTTTATGCAGAATTGAAGAGGAAATAGATCAGACCATGATTCAATAATGTAAATAAAGGAATTAGTCAACTAATAAAATTTTGGTCGACCGAGACTCCATCGACCGATTAATCGACTAAACAACTAAAGAACTACTGCCCTATAGTTCGAAGACATGTTTTTACACATTTATGTTGGACTGACTGATATCTTTTAATTAAATGGCCCAGAGAATTTTCACAACCCAATGGCCAAACAACAATAAAGCTCCTTAAGCACGCACCAAGACTTTGGGCCTTAGGCGGGGAATACCCTGGACAGTTAGAGACTATCTATCTATCTATCTATATACCAAGGCTGTGTCCCACGTACATGGGGTAGCCTAGACAGGGCACCCTTCTCTTTCCCCCCTTCCTCCCCCTGGTCCCATGTTCTGAGTGTGTGTGTGTATGTGTGTGCCTCTTCACGCATACACAAACGCTCTCCATTCATCTCTATCTCTCAAACATCCTTCCAATCAAATCTCTCTTACTTTCATTCGAACTACACCCACGCACATTCAAGGACCCGATTCTTAGGGTTTGGGGAGACAACCTCCCCTTTCCATCTCTACCCTGCCTGTTTCTGGAATCAGTTTGCGGGGGAGAGGATTCCCAGTCCTCTCGCCTCGACACACAGACAGACAGATATTCATTCTTTAGGGGAATTTACAGTTGCCAGTGATACCAATTATCCTAAATATAATGTTTTTGGAGGTCGGAGGAAGGCAGAGAGAACCCACGGTAACACGGAGAGAACATGTAAACTCCACCTGAGAGATGGTGAGCTGTTGACTTTAGCTCAATCTGGGAATCGAACCAACAATCTCCTCATTGGGAAGCCAGATCTCTAACCACTTTGCCACCGTGCACCTACAGATTGCCTTCAACAATAATATTCATCTAACAAAACTCGACTCAAACTTCAATTCCTGCCATATACACAATAAACAGATACTTTTGAAACCCACACTTCTGCAACACAAAAAATAAACAACCAATGATTAAGAATTGAATTGAAATTACACATATAAAGCATTAATGTGGAGCAAATGATAGAGCCACCATCTGTATGACATCACATTATCTGACAGGACTGATCTAACAACATTATGGGTCTAAAAATAGTTTGCCAGGCACAATATTCCTTTAGGAGAACGATGCCTGTCAAATCTGTTCTATTATGAGGAAAATACGAGCTGCAGTAAAAAGCCTAAATCGGGCAATGTTGGTTTCTTTAAATAGTTGTGCACAATTCATTATTTGACATTGCAAACATTTACAAATATGAAAGTATGACGGCACCAGCCTCCAGTGGGTCTCAAGCTGTGAGGAAAGTAAACAGCGCACAGTCCTGGTTACGTAGTTAATTTGAGTTAGTTACAATGTAGCTGCAAAGATTCAAACTACCTTCACATGTTCTGATTAGTTCCAGTTTGAGCTTAGATTATGTTGGCTGTCCATTCACTGAATTAACTAGTGCATACATGGGCCCACACTGGCAGACTCCAGTCCTTATTATGAATGCACCAATACATTTTTTTCAATTATGATCAATTGGGTTTGAGTGTCTATCAATACCCGATATTGAGCAATACTAAAGTAAAGACTTTTTTATTCTCCAAACACAGTTAACTGGAATGAAAACAGTGTTATGTAACTGTTGTTATTGTGCAAAAAACGTTGTGTTAATACAGTTTCAGAAACTATTAAACACTCTGGGTCAGTAACAGTCCAGAAATAGTTTTGTAATGTCCAGTTAAAGGCAAAAGCAGGTTATTGGCTGGACTGATACTCCATATGTGATCCTAGTGTTGGATCAGAGTATCTTAACCACACACTGATGTTTCCATTACAAACTTATATTCTTTGTTGAGGACAAAGCCATAACACCTACAGAAAAATGAACACCTTTGTTTTGTTGGGTTCATATCTACAGCACATACATGTCAAACACAAGACCCAAGGAGTTCACATCATGTCATCAGCCCACATGGTTTTATGATTTTTATATATTATCTGCAGGAAAAAAAATGGTGTCTTAACCTTATGAGATTATTATGCAGATGTATATGCTGTCTTATTAGTAACTTTAATAAATAGACTAAATCAATCACAGAAACTATTATTAGTAGCTTGTCAGAGAGTAGTGAGGTTTATTACAGCCGACCCTTTAATAAAAATCCTAGAGTCAATGTGGCCCTTGTGAATGAATGAATCTGACAGCCCTCAAAGGGTCAATAATAGTGTATTATCATAATGGTGCCAAACTGCTACATATTTCTATGTCATATAAAAATATAGGCATAGGTGTTGGCACAAACACACTCCTTTAGGTCGCATGTGTCAAACATAAGGCCCGAGGGCCGGATGTGACCCTCCGCATACACTTATGTGGCAAAGGTTTATTTTGATTTTATAACGGCACTAGTCATGATAGGGTCTAATGAAATAACTTGTGTGAATTCATAGACTTATGTAATGATATCAGCAGTAGGCTGTTACAGTTTGGAATATATAAAATGGTGGTGAAGTTTATTTAACTTTATTGGTCACAAATGGCCCTTTGAAGACAAAATTACAAGTAAGCCTAATTTAAACCACTATGGACCATTTTCACAGAGCTGCGGCTAAGCTAGTTCTGGTTTGTCTAATACCTCCGGATAGTTTCTTCTCGTTCCACTCGTTCATCATGAGAAATTTGCAGGGATGCACTAAAATTAAACAATATTTAAAAATCACAAAGCAGAGAGCAGATTTCAACTAGAGAATAACTGCAGCGAGTTCAGACCTTTGAATACGAGGTAAAAACTTCACCAGGGAAAGACTATGTGTTTGTAATAGTGCGTATTTTTGGCACAAGGCTAAACGCTAACAAATTAACTTAGTATATAGTAGACAAACTGATTTAAAAAAAAGTATTTACGTGCTATGTGAAGGTCGGAACATGTTAACAATAATTATTTTTTTGTAATTAGTTGTTTCATAAAAAATCTTTAATTATAGGGCATTTGAGTCAACTCTCATAGGGAATGAATGGGAAAATCTGCATATATTTTCAGACCGGAACTTGCCAATACGCATTCAGTGTGTAAAGGGCCTAATGTCAAAGGTCAACTTGGAAAAAAAAGAAAAAAGTCCCATTATTTCATGATATGTGTGAGTTTTGTGTAACTTGGTACCTGCGCTGGAACTCGTTGTGTTGACCTTCTGCTTCGTATTCTGCCTCGTCTCCTTCATCCAGGGGAAGATCTGTTTACGCGTGGAAGTCGAGGAGCAGGACGAGGAAGAAGGCGACCCCGCTTTGGCACCGCTTCCCTGGGCCGCTGCACCGGCGCTGGGCCCGTTACTCGCCCCGCCCTGACCGACCTCACCGCAGGGAGAGTGCGAGGGGGCGGGCTGGTTCTGCTGCTGCGGCGCTTGTGCCTGGTTCTGTGCCTGTGGAACTGCCGACACGGGCCCCTGCTGTTGCGTCTGACCGCTCTCAATGTGACGCACCGCCTTGACGCTCCTGTTTTCCGCGCAGTTTTCCGCTTTGCCGTCTGGGGACTGCAGCAGGGAGCAGGCGGGCCGGTGGTACTCGCTCCTTTCCACATGAGAGCCCACGCGGGAATATTGACCCTGATCTGCGTCGTCATAGCCGTAGCACCCGTTCGCGCTCTGGTGATACGCGTAGCCGCTGTAGATTGCCGAGCTGTCGTAGTAGCTTGCCTTTTGCATCTTCGCCGTTTCCCAATATTTATTTCCGAAAGTGACAGGGTCTTGACACCCTCGTAGAATAACATTGGCACCCCGTGGTCACGTGACGCCTCTCCGCCAATGGCCTCCTCGGGCGAGCCTAGGGTTACAAGAAGCAGTGTGAGGAGCAAGAAATGGTAGCGATCCATCTTACTTGTGAATGTGGGCTGACACGGCGGACTGTGGAGTGCGAATGGAAGGGCCAGCGATCGGGCACGCTATTACCGTTTACCTTCTGGCTTCCACGGGCCACACGGGCGCGCGCACCGACCTTGTATCACCATCTGCACCGCGCACGCATGCACAAAAGCACTTGGAGTTAACGAGAAACGAGTGGCATTTGAAAGAAAGCTCGTTAGCGACAAAGATGGAAGGTTGTAATGATTATTTTGAGAATTCGTTGTTCTGCCGAGCGAGCTGTCACCGCCTGCGTGATTCTGGAGCAGGTGGACATGTTTGCACTTCTGTGGTGTGGTTTCAAAGTTTTTTCCTCAATTCTGATTTCTTTGGAAAGGAAATTATAAGTGACGGAAACCGGTTTTCACGTCCTGAAGTGGCTCATGTCAGATTATGATGAGAATGTGTTGAGTGAACGAGACACGTTTGACTACAGAGGCCTTGTATATTGAAAAAAATGTTAGTTTTTTACTTAAATGAGCAATAGCTTTTGTTTTCTTTCCGTCATCTTTTCCAAAACACAATTTCAGAACAAAAACAGACTTTATTTATATTTTCTATAGCTACAGTGTTGTTAAAGTTTGTCTAAACTGCCTAAATATTTTATCTTTAAAAACACAGTATCATCTCGTATTTTGTTTGTAAGCAATAGCATCACTTCTGTTAAAATAAATAAATAAATACAAAATAAAAAAACAAATCTAAAAATGTTCCATAGCCTATTTATTTTCGATTTATTTCTAGTTTCCCTTTCCATAATATCATCCAAACCTAATTTAGCTTGCACGTTTTGCAAAAAGCAATGAAATTTATTTTTCAATTTAAACTGGCAAAATTTAAGGCCTAGTTTATCTTTTTGCATCACTGCTGTCGAAATTGCCAAAGCCTTTATTTTTTATCCTAAATTCCCAAATTTCCAAATGACCAATTCAGTCCAAAACTTACTATACTATACTATACTATACTATACTATACTATACTATACTATACTATACTATACTATACTATACTATACTATACCTATAGTAGTATTATTGTTTTGCAAAGATCACATTTTAATCGGATTATGCATCCAAACGGCATGCAGGTAAACCTCAACTAGATCACGATAGAACAAAAGTCTATTAAGTAGCCTATTAAAAAACTCAAATTAGAAAATTACGACAAATGTGAACGTATGTGGCTTGACTTGAGTTGAGATAAAGATAGATTGGCCTCACGCAAAATAGGATTATTATCAACATCAGATTTTGGATAATTGTCTGATTAGATGTGATTATTTACGTGTTTTGTTCCAATCTTTCGGAAATGTAAGTATTGGGCCTACCACTAAATTTAAATGCGTGTGTATATCACATTTCTTCTATTTGCGTGTCTAAAATACGAGTTGCTTTCCCAGCTCATTTCTAATGTCGATAAAAAGATGTGTTAGATTTATAAATTCTAATCCTAATCTAAACCAATCTCAAATTCCAGACGTAAATTTAACATTTTCTGTAACTTCAGACCTAAACTTAGCCGTTAAACCCCAAAAAATGCTCAACCAAAACATCTGTCTGTAAGACGCAACAAAAATAGCGTCTCTATTTGACGTTTTTCATAGCGTCAAATAGACACATCATTTATTTGACACGCGAGAAACGTGCTTATGATACGCTATTAACATCGTAGTAGAGATACGCATTTCCATAATCAGTAAAAAGGGCAAAAACAAAATCGGGTTAATAAACACAAAACGTTTGTCCTCTGTGTGTGTCTTTTTTTTTTTTAATAAACCTTAAGTCTGGAATACATTATGAACAAGTGAGCACATTGTTCTTTTGCTCACTTGTTCGTATTTATCAGTTTTCAGTCAGATCTTATTCTTTCTTGTCCAGAAATCCACTCATACCAGACCATGTTTTGCAACTACACATATACATGTCAAAAACTATATTTTGAGACAAAATATCAGAGCGGAAATCAGTGTGAAGTCTACTAATCTAACCTTCAAAGTGGAGCGGGTCGGTTTTGGTGCAAAGCGTAAACAGCCGCATTCTCCGGCTGGCGCAAAAGGGAAGATAAATGAGGAGAACCTGAAAAACCGGTGCAGTCTCCGTGACCACACTGTGAACTCTCCCCACGCGCGCGCACGCACACCCGGGCCCGTCGTAATGGCTTCTGTCCGCCACGGTGCGTGATGTATGTATGTACGGTTACTGCGAAGAGAACGTGTCGTGATGTATGTGCGGCGAACGGAGACTGGGGGGGGCACGCGCGCGGAAGAGAGAGAGAGAAAAGATGCACAGGGACCAGGAGAAACGAAAAAAAAGAAAGAAAAAAAAAACAAGACTATTACCAAAGAAAGAAAAGGAAAATTACCTAAAATATATAAACATTAAAACTATGATACTTTCTAATTTATTTTTATTTTTTTATTTTTTTCGTTTCAACAAAAGACCTAGGATTAAGCCAAACTCAATATATGGCAACAAAAGAAGGTAGAATTAATATGCATAAAGCATGCAATGCACTAAAATAAGAAATGTTACAATAAATAAAATACACACTGCAGTATATTAGCTCCTAATGTCTTATATTCTTTCATTTTTCAGTCATCACTAAACACAACTCAAAATAAATGTATAGTTGAAATAAATAGGCTAGACTATCCCAGAAATGTACTGTAATAGCTAAATACCAATAAATAATATAATAACATATTCTAATTTCTTACTTTCATTCATTTCAGCAGTAGAAGTGATTACGTAAAATACACAAAATAATTGCAAGGCAACAAAATAGGTTAGAAAATAAACTTGCACGTTTTGGGATTTTAATAAAAGTCTAAAATTGTGGGGAAAAAATGAAATTATTTGAAAATTGTAATATAAACTTGAAAAACGTGACGTTAATACGCTTGTAAACGTGAAAACTCAGTTGGCCCGGAGGTGCGCGCGTGCAGCTCCATAACGATTCATCAAACCGTCATAAATAAATGAAGCAGCTGTAATGAAACGGGAGCTCGCGCACAAACTAACCACGCGCTGAAAGGACGTATCCGCGCGGTTTGACTACGGGCTCCAAAAGAAAGAAGAAAAAAAAAAAAAACGCTCTAAATCCGTCCGGAACCGTGGACATGATCTCCTCATGGCCGAGATCTGGTGTGTCCTGCCCCGCTAGACTGCACTGCACCGACCCCGCCGCCGCTCCCGCCCGTGCAGTGTTAGTGAGTGAACTCTTCCTGAACCGAGATCTAAGTCGTACGGCAATAAATCAACCAGCGCGACGTACAAACTCGGCCATTTACAAAGCCTATTTCTGGCCCTGCTTACCTTATCCTCTGACGAGCAGTGCGCCGGCAATATTCTCTCATTCAGCGAGGAAATCGATCAAAGCAGTAATCCACGGAAAAGTGACGGCGGGAGTAGCAGCAGCAGCAGCAGGCCAGCCGGTTCTCGCGCAACCCAACCCGGCCATGCACCCACAGCTCTTACGCAGCCACAACAACAGCAGAAGAAGTGTGGGTAGGATCCGTGTTTGTGGACTGACTGCCTCCGACGTGGATGGCTAGGTTACGACAGCGGCAAACCCGGGTCAGCGTGATAAGCCTTATCTGCCCCCCAGCTTCCACAGACAGATAGACAGACGGGACCGACAGCCAGCCAGCCGGTTCTCGTCCACACTTCACCGCTCTGCCCACAGTCTGCTCCGTACAACTGCCCCGAACCACGGCAGCGTCACCATAGACAAGAAAAATTATGCAAATGAACTCGCGCCTCGGAAAAAGCCAGTTCAAATCAAGAGTCTGCATGCCTCTCCCTCTCCCACCTCCTCCACCACCTCCACCACCACCACCACCTCCTCCCCCCCAAGCCGGAGCACGGGACTGTCTGTCTGTGCGAGCACTATACACAAACCTCACACAAATACATGTTTTAGCTTTAAATTCTACCGGGGAGGCGACACTTTGCACCAGTCCACGCCGCGTAAAGAAGCTCCATCGCGGCTTAATCATTAACTCTTTTGCGTCGGCCTCTCTTTGTGTCGGTCTCATTGTGGCACGCTAAAAGAAAGAAGGCAAAAACAGCTGCTAAACATTGCGCTGTGTAGACACATTTTGCTCCTACAGATTTCTGTTTGATTCTACGTCGCTCCGGAGAAGAAAGAAACCAGTAAACACCCGCGCGTAAAACACTGCTGATTTTGGCACATTTTTCCCCAAAAGTGGTGGGTGTGTAAGTGAGCGCGTGGGAGCCCCCCAAAAAAAAAATCACGCGTGAGGATATATTTTATTTTTCTTGCCAACTCTGCTTTTTCCATTCATTGTCTAATTATTGACTTCTTTGTTCAAAACGCTGAATTCCGTCTTTCATTTTGCTCATTTGTCACCGAGTGGCCCACGGCGAGAGTTAATGATAAAGGGATGAAATTCTGCTGAAAGAGTGGCCCGAGTGGAAGTGTAAACGCGGGCAGATGGTTCACACCGCGAGAGAAGGTTTGGAAAGAGGCGACTACGCGTTCCAGGAGTCGTGTTTTATAGTGACAAATGACTGTGAACCAGAAGAAGAAGAAGGAGAAGGAGGAATTATGGCATTTTACGCACGGGATTCCGAGTGCTTCAGCGTGCATGTGTGTGTGTGAGTACGTGCGTGTGCGTGGGGATACTTATTAGGAATTGAATAAGGATATTACCATGCACACAAATCAATAAAGATGTATGGATGGACTTACCGGTGGCGGGTGGAGAGCTTCGGCGGGGCCTGCACTTCTCACACGGGTCTGCAACACGGAACATCCAGCTTATATGATTTTCCTTTCCAGTTACAACATTTTTATCGAATACTGATTTTAATCTGCACAAAAAGTTTTTTTATGAAAACTCGAATGTAAGTAGTAACTAGTTGTGCTTTGGAAATTAGGTTAAATCCGCGCGTAATTGTTATACTTTATGACACAATCAAAGACTAAAATGTTTAGGTTTTTTTTTTGTTTGTTTGTTTTTTTTTTAATAATGGCTGATGTTTGATGTTTAAAAGCCATTTTAGTTACTTTTAGGACAACAGCTCGTTTTGTTCTTTTTCTTTGAAGTTTAAAAACACACCGTGCGTAATTGTTTATAAGCAAGAACGCTTATCAAAACAGATTTTTCTTTCAACTTTTTCTGTGATTGATGTATTTGTATTTTAAGTTATTCTTATTTGTAATTAAACAAAATATGTATAAACGTGTTTTCTTTGTTTTGAAGTAAAAACAAAAGCGTTTAAAAGAAATGTGCGCGTGCGTAAAAACAATGACTGAAGCTGTATCTCTTTTAAGTTTTAATCTTGGAGAATCTTTTTTTTTTTTTTTTTTTTTTTTCATGTGCTTAAACTCTTTACACAATATTCCATCAAACAAAAGCTAATCTTAACCGCTAAACAAATCCAGTGTAGTAGCTCGCTTGAACACAATGTAAACACGGATTATTAATAGCCATAGAGGACAGATTACGCCGCTTGGATAAATATTTGCATCTCGCTCTAAAATAAAGATAGTTTTTTTTTTTTTAGTGTGTGTGCAAATAAAAGGCGTGCTTCCCTTAGCGTCATTAGCTACTGGCTCTCTCCACAGCTCTCCACAGTTCTACCAGAGTCTTCCCCGAGTCCCAGCGACCATAAATCACCGCGCTCCACCGTGACCTCAGCGCTGGCCACATAGGCACTCCGTCTTCCATTATGTGATCGTTTCCCTGAGAGAAAAGACGCGAGGTGTGGTGTGGTGTAGTGCGTATGGGACTCCAGAGCTTTTATGTGACTGTTTATGACGCAAAAAAACAGTTCTGATGGATCATTAATGTTTTTAAATCTCTTTTGAAAACACTTTGGATTTTAATGAGGAATGACTTATTGTCCTGTTGCCATAGCAGCGTTTGTGCGGTTTTCTTTTTGTTTGTTTTCACATTATATTTTCTTGTACAACACTTTATGAATAAATAAACTGGACTGGATTTGAAATTGTGGAAGTTTTTGGTGCGTAAACGGTGCGTAATTTGGATACATATGCAAAACGTGTGCGTATTTTTATCAACATTACAAATATTTATTTTGTCGTGTACACTTTGTGGTTTCACATCAACAGTTAGAATTATGTATTATTTATTTTTGACTTAATTTTTACGTTACACTTACGTTACAGATGTCTTTTTCCACAAAATGTATTTTAATTTAGAATCTTCTGTCAAAATGGCCGCTCTAGACCAAGCACATTTTCAGGCCTGTGCATTTTAAAACTGATTATATTATATGTTTGTACATTTACATCATTTCACTAACAGTGATTTTGTAACACGTGCGCAAACAAAAAAGCATATTTGTTGTTTTTGATTTTCTTATTGTAATAAACATGTATGTGGCCTTTACGTAATAAACGTGGATTCACAAATACAATCTACGGGACTATTTTTTCACGTATAGCTTAACATATTTGAATTTAAACACATTTTTATTATGCCTACACTTGTTTTCAGCCTGGGAGCATTAGCCACTTCACAACACTTTCTTTATTCGCGCTTTGCACCAGCTCCTTGTCACTTTTACGATCTTTTTCCGTTACATCAACAATAAAAGTGACATATAATTGGAAATCTGGGCTCTGTTCGCTACCTGTCCGTTCCCCCAGCTCGCTCCGGGGCTTCTCTTCCCCCTGACCTCTGTCTCCCGCGGCCATAATTCACGCCAGTAATGAACAATCGACGGAAATACCTTAAAATAAAATCCATCCTCCCAAAGCTCTGGCTCTGCTGTCCGCGTGGAAAAACATATCCGTCCGTGACAGCTCGCGAGTCCATCCACACACTGCAGATACGCGCGTGGAGCCGGGCGAAGTCCCACATCAGCCCCGGACAAACCCCCCCGCGCGCTCCCGGAGACGAGTGCTACCGCTACGGCTGCATCTAACGAGCTTCCCGCGGCCCAGACCCGGGGCTCTCCTCCGGTGTGCTCCTTCCCAGTGCCATAACGCGGCAGCTCGTACGTAAAACGCGTCCTCCCCGCCCACGTGACCTAGCTTAAATCTCTTTTATTTGAGCTCGTGAATCATTAATGGAGGCAGAGAGATGGCCCCGGAGCAGCTTTGAACAGAGGAGGGAACAGTGCGCGCCATGTTTTACCGCAAACACAGGCTGGAGACGCACATGGCACCGCGTGAATCCGCTAACATGCGCCTAATATGGATTTATATAAAGCTAGTGTAGCGTCAGTGGTGTTTGTAGTTCTGCACAGTGACATGGTGCAACACAAAACCTGATTTTTTTTGTCTCTTTTAGTCACTTTTTGATTGTAATAAAAATAGGCTGCATACATTTAAAGGTCCGACATTACACACAATTGACACTTTTGAGTGTTAAGTCATGTTCCTACTCAAAGTTGTGTTTGACTTCATTCACAAATGTCTGGGTAATTCTGCTCTCAGCATCTTCAAAAGTTGCAAATGCTCAGTTCCAAGTTGTGATGTCATTAAAGGGAACCCTGGATATGAAGACAAATAGGGCTAAAATGCTAGTACAGGTCATGCTTATTAAAATAAATTACAAATAAATGTATACTATTTTTTATAAAATTGTCATTGTTTATGTTGTTTTCAAGCCTCTGGGAGACGCCATTTTGGTTGATGACATAAAATAGTGTTTCCATTGTTACTCCCGCAGTTTTATCTGTGAACAGTTTCCACAAAAACACCACTGACAGTGTCCAGTTCTTGCCTCTTCCTCTTGATTAGCTTCAGTTTTACTAGATTCCACATAATCGTTCTGTATTTGGCTCAAACTGACAAGGTTTAACCCAGGAATTCATGTTGCTTAGTTTCCTGTTACCATGACAATACTATTTTATGTCATAACCCCAGCAAAATGGCAGCCTCCATGTAATTTCTTTAAAACACTATTTTAATACAACTACAAATACTTCCAAGGTATTTGTCCTGTATTTATATAAGTGATGATATTATAAGTGTTTTAGGATAAACATGTGATTATATCCAGGGTTCACTTTAAGAGGAAGTTTTAAAGTGAGCAGCTTTTTAGCTTAAATTGCAAAGGTTCATCATTCTTTCTACTACTCACTATCTATTTTTTTTTATTGGAATTAATACACAAAGTCGTCAATTTTTGAGTGAATCAAGTGGTAAAAGTTTAAATGAGGCTTAATCGTTAGCTGTAGCTTACAATTTACTGAAGTTGCGTAAAAGCAAAGTTTTGTCTTACCATATAGTGACATCATAATGTGGAACAAAGGGTTTCCATTCAAGTGAAGAATACTGCAAACATGCTGAATTTTTGTGTTAAACCAGTGTGAATGAAAGTGTGTTTTTGGTGAGAATATGATATTTTGACATGAATCAGAAATGTGCATATTATGGGTCCTTTAACAAATCAAATCATTTAAAGCAGTTGTTGACAAACTTTTTCCATCGCAACCTCCAAAATGACCAATAAAAAGCAAAAAATTTGACACATTTTCCTCATGTGGGCCATATCAGAATGTAGCTATTTCACCAAAAATACACCTGGAAACGTTTATGTTTTGATTTTTTTAATTCATGTATCTTTGAATAACCAGGCAGTGACATCTTTAAAGCTGTTCTGTCCCACCTTGTGATGCGATTGAGTGACTGACTACCAATCACTATTTAGTCTCAATTGAACTGCATTTCTCAGTTTTGCAGTTTTGTTTAGATGAAGAATGAAGTAGTATTGCTATTTCATTATTATATCAATTAAACAAAACTATAGACAAAATTTTGATGAGGAAACCACATTATAACACAGGTACAAAATTGGCATATTACAGAACCTTTAACAGTTATGAGTGACAGACTGTATTTTTACAAACCCAAAGGCTATCACAGAGGTCACTAGGTTATGTTAAGGTGGCATCACAACATTCTACAAGCCAATAATACTTATTACAGATGTTTGGCAGCTGGAAAAGAATCTTGTTTAAGATTTCAGCTGACTTCTTTTGTTGTTGTTTTTGCTAGCTGTAATACCAAATTGGGTCTATACTAAAAGAAGTCACCAGACCGAAGGTAGTAGAGTACAATGTTATTAATAAGAAAAACAAACTCTTGCTCACCATCTGACCATATGACATCATCACATAAGATGAAAGAAATTTTCAGACTTTTTGAGTTTGTCCTTTAGAGCTTGAAAGATCTGCTTTAGTCCAGTTTTAGTCTTGGTCTAGTCCTCGTTTAGTCCTGGTTTAATCTAGTTTCAGTTCTGGCCTAGTCCATTTTTAAGTCCTGCTTTTCTGACGGTCCTGGTTTAAAGGGGTCCTATTATTATTATTTTTTTAATATTTAGTAAGAAACTAGAACATATGCAGAGCCGTAATTTACCTTTTGTTCATTGTAAAACACAAAGTTCATTTAAAACAGCTAAAAAATAGGAACAGCTCTACTGACTTCCTGTTCAAAACTGCAGAACTGATAAGCCCCGCCTCTTCATTTTAAAATATAACTGTAAAAAGCAACAGATTTTTAAAAACACATTTTTTTTATTGTTGGAAAGTGAATATGAGACAGTTTTGAAGCCTATATACTTCACTTTGAGGATTAACCTTTTGAATTAAATACAGGAAAGTGGGAGGGGATAGGTGGTAAGTGAGAACGAGGATTTCTGAGCACTTGAACAGCAGCTGAAGAACAATACAAGATTACTTAAACATGCATGAATCAATTCAAATATAACTTTGAGTAAACTATTGATGAAGGAAGGCCATTATAACAAGATTAAAAACTTGAATTTGACATAATAAGTCCCCTTTAATCCAGCTTTAGTCCTGGTTCAGTCTAATTTTTGACCTGGTCTAGTCGTCGGTTGCAGTTTTAGTTCTGTCTAGTCCTGGTTTAGACCAGTTTCAGTCCTGGTCTAGTCATAGATTAGTCCAGTTTTAGTCCTGGTTTAGCATTAAATATACATAATCTTAAATGTTGTCAATTATAAGCATAATCATGTTTTAATCTATTCATAAAATCATTCAAAATATTCTACATTAAGGATTAAGTTGACAAGAGCTAAAATAACATTATTATTCAGTTAGTTCTACTTTTAAACTTGTAATAATTCCATATAACTGGAGCTGAAGTCGAAGCAGAATTAAGTTTAATGTGGCACTTATCAGAGGTCAACAGCTGTTAGCCTCTTGTTAGCTTCATCCTAGCCTATTAGCCTGTTAGCCCTATGTTAGCCCCTTATCAATCTAGTATTAGCCCTTTTAGCCTGGTGTTAGCCTATAGTGCTGCTGATGTAAAGAAGCGTGCATGTTAATGGTGATCGCAGACAAAAGAGCCAGATCACATCCACTCTGCACTTTACTGCCTCCAATTAGTGAAACTGCAGTAAAGGAGCGGTGTTTTTATGTCCTATTGATATGTGAGCTGTGAGAGGTCATTAGTGGTCAGTCTGCAGGAGGAGAGCCACAGCAGCCTGCCTCTGCACTCACTCTGACCCAGAAGAACAAAGGATTACAGACTCTTTTCAGAACATTTGACTAGGCTATGTAGATTTAAATAAAGAAAACATGAGGCATTGCCGGATAGTTATTAATGTGTGAGGATTGGGTACATACAAGTCCATATTAAAAATAGAATATAAATACTTTTCATGACAGTAGCTAAAATGCTAAATGAACATCAAATATAGCCTATAACATATTAAGCAAAAATGTATGTATTTATTTAATGATTTTGGTGTCTGTATAAGACAAAGATGTCAGCTATGTCAGTGTTCCCCTGAACTATTTTGCACATGAGCTAATGCCTGGTAAACGATGTCCAATGATGATTCACATCCTGCATTATGAAGCTACTACTATAGCCACAGCTGCCCTGGGGCAGAGTGATAGAAACAAGGCTGTCATTTTGCAGAATCAACTAAGTCTGGGCAGTCAATAAAAAAATGGCAATGTTACCCCTCTTCATGATCTCAATTTCTGATTCAGGTTTGTTTAGTTTTTCCAAAATAAAACTAAAATTGCTTTTAGAACATAAATGAAACAGACATTTAAAATGCGTGGCCACACCTGCTTGTCAAAGCCTGATCCTGTTAGATCTCAGAAGCTAAGCAAGTTAGGGCCTGGTCAGTACTTGGATGGGAGACTGATGGAACAGTATTCACAGTGGGATGACAAAAGTGGATTGTCATTGTGTCCTTGGGCAAAATACTTAACCTACCCTGCCTCAGTGTCTGTTACACTGGGTGAGTGGATCCCTGAATGTAAAGCTTTTTGAGTGCATTGTAAGGTGAAAAAGCACTATATAAAGAGACCATTTGCCATTTAAAATGTTCAATGTCACAAGAAAAAACACTTTTTTATAGACAAAGAAACAAATATTACATGATTCAACATGGCTGACCCTCAATTTTTCAAATAATTGCCCAGCCCTCTGACACAACCAATCACACCCATATCAGATACATACTGTATGAAGTGTATTGCTCAACGACACTACAGCACTTACTCCTCTGTTCACCCCACTGTGGCACCTGAGGTTCTAATGGTCTTGGCATTGGAGATCTGATGATATACCACACATACTGTACATAGCGTTTGATAAGTACAATTCCACGTCTTTTTTGCACATTTACGCTACGCCATATGAACTGCACGATATGAAAAAAAAAAAAAAAAAACGCAAAATAGACAAATTAGTTTTTTAGGTTTAATGTGTACGTTTAGGCTTCAAGTTACTAAAAGCCATGTAAGTCATTAGCAATTATTTACAAAGCAAAAGAGTTCTTAAATAAAGAAACAATATATATTTTGTAGTGTTGGCTGATTCTTCCTTACATAATATATGGTTTAGAGGTTTGGGGCAACACATAGCAAACAAATACTACTCCAATTTGTATAATCTAAAGGCGAGTCATGAGAATTGTAAATAAAGCAAAATATAGTGCACAAGCATATCAACTTTAAAAAAAAAAAAAAAAAAAAGTTGGATTTGGTTGAACTACAAACTGCACAATTTATGTTTTAAATAGCAAATAATCAATTACCTAAATGAACTAAAGATTGGTTTCAAAAGAGGGACAATGTGTATAATTTTAGAGAATACAAATTAATACAAGTTGGACCTAGAGTTAAAACACTGTAGAAACAATAAGATACTTTAAAAATCTCCATAAGAAAACTATTATAAAATTGTACATGAATACTGAAGGCTGATACTGTTGTGGATATTGTTTATTGTTATTTGTAAAGCGTCAGCAGCTCTTTAGGTTTACAATGTAAATGTGTAAGCGGCACGCGCCATAAGCTTCAGCCCTTTTCAGACCTTTTTGCATATTGTATTTTCTTCTTTACACTTCAACACAATGCTTAAATGTCTGGGAAAAACACAAATGAACTTGAAACTTGATAAGTGAATAGATTAGGATTTGGATAAGGATTTTATTCATATTCTAAAAACACATCTTTAAAACCACAATAGAAATGAATTGGCGCTGCAACGTGTGTCATATTTACGCAAAAAAAAAAAAAAAAGCTGTGAATTCGTACTAATCATACGCTATTGACATGTCCTGTAATGTCGTGTCGTATATACACTTTCTGGGAGAGATCAGGTTCCACTTCCACCCAATCTGGAAAAGAAATTTATGACAGTACTGGTCTTAAGAGGATCGCCGGGTTAAAAGATTAGGATTTAGTAGAAGTGGTAAGTAACTACGTATGTACTCAAGTACTGTACTTAAGTAGTTTTTAAGAACCTGTATTTACTTGAATATCACAAATCAACTTTTACTTCTTACATGTTTTTCAAGAAATATCTGTACATTTTAGTCCCTACATTTTAAAAACAGGTTAGTTACTTTTTAATTCCTTAGCTTTGATACACTTATGTATGCTAGTGCACAGTTGCTTAGCTGTCATATATCAACACTTTTTCCAGTTAAGCAAGTTCAAATTTGAATAATCTAACAGACCTAGCCAAACTGCGGCCCGGGGGCAAGATGCGGCATTCGGACTGTTTCATATTTCTTAGATTGATTTGGCTATGGAGCATGAATCTTTGATTGTTGTCCTAATAACATCACAATAAATTGTCAAAATTAGAGATTAAAACCCTACAATTAAAAATAATGTGTTGCAGTGATGATAATTTGTTACATCAATGACCATAGTCCATTTTATCAGTTATTGCATTGTTTCAGGCCATTTTACACCACAACTTTGTATTTTTACTTTGAGTAAATTGCCAATGATAGGCTACTTTTGTACTTTTACTCAAGTAAACTAGTTTCAGTAGGACTTTTACTTTTACAAAAGTCATTTTTTAAAAACTGTACTGAACTTCAGTACTCCTGCCACTTCTGGGATTTAGTTCATTTTCACGAATAATAAGCAATTATTGGAAACACATTAAATTAACAACAGAATAATTAGGCTTAATAAATCATTAATAACACCTTAATAAAGACTTAATTCAACATGAACAAATGATTAATTTAAAGCTTATTAATGCTTAGTAACTACTTAATTACTCTAGTAACCCTAAATCCTAACCTTAGCTCCCTAGTTAAGTAGTTACTAAGCATTAATAAACTTTTTTATTCATTAATTCACCATTAGTTCATGAATCATTAAGACTTTATTTATGCTTTAGTCGTGGTTTACTAAGGCCAATTAAGGTGTAGTTAATATAAAGTGGTACCCAATTATTTCATCCATCATGAACTGAGGTAGGGTTAGGGTGTTCACATTTACGCACTTCAGTGAGACACACGTGCATCTCAAACTAAAGCCTGAAAAGTTGCTCAATGTCGCCCCCTCCTCCTCACCCGCGGCGTTGTGACTCTTTGGTTCTGCTCGTGGTGGGACCTGCAGGCTAGTGGTGGTCTGAGTGAACCAGGTGTGAACGTGTCAGGAACAGGAAAGTGGAGCTGATCACAACCAAAGACTGTACTTCTGTGAACATGTACAAGTACAACCAAACCCCCCCAGCCCCGGGACCTCACGTGGATGGAGTTACAGAGGAGGGAAGAGAGAGAGGGAAGGAGAGAGGAGGGGAGGGAGGGAAAGAGAGAGAGAGGGAAGGAGAGAGAGGGGGAGGGAGGGAGAGAGAGAGAGGGAGAGACACAAGAAAAAGAGAGAGAGAGAAAGAAAGAAAGAAAGAAAGAAAGAAAGAAAGAAAGAAAGAAAGAAAGAAAGAAAGAGAGAGAGACGAGAAAAAGAGAGATGGATGGATGGAGTTACAGGGGAGGAAGAGAGAGAGAGGGAAGGAGAGAGAGGGAGAGGGAGGGAAAGAGAGAGAGAGGGAAGAGAGAGAGGGGGGGGAAGAGAGAGAGAGAGAGGGAAGGGAGGGGGGACACAGAGGGAGAAAAGAAAGACATAAGACAAGAGAAAGAGAGAGGGAGAATAAGACACACAAGAAATAAGGGGAAAAAGGGAGAGAGGGAGAAAGAAAGACATGAGAAAAGAGAGAGAGAAAAGAGAGATATGAGAAAAAAGAGAGAGAAAAGAGAGAGAGGGAGATATGAGAGAGAGGGGGGGCGAGAAAAAGATAGATAGATAGATAGATAGATAGATAGATAGATAGATAGATAGATAGATAGATAGATAGATAGATAGATAGATAGATAGATAGATAGATAGATAGATAGATAGATAGATAGATAGACAGACAGACAGACAGAAAATGAGAGTGGTTAGATCGCAATTGGGACAAAGAAAAAAAGAGAGAGAAAGGGGAAGACAGCTAAAGAGAGGTAAAAAAATGGGGAGAGAGAAAGAGAAAGAAAGAAAGAATGGGGAGGGGAACAAAAAAAAGGACGAAAGGGAAAGAGAGGGGTGAAGGCTGAGGATAGAGAGAAGATAGATAGAGTGAAACAGAGAAAAAAAGAAAGACAGGGGCCAAGGGGAAAGAGAAAGAAAGAAAGGAGGGGGACAGGTAAAGGAGGGAAACAGAGGTGAGAAAAGTCCTTTAGTCCAACACGTATCTTATTCTAGTTCATTTCTTACCTTTCTAACACAGACTAGCCTAGACTTAATTTAACACCAGTTTAGTTCAGGTCAACTCAATAAGACAAAACATCTGGAAAATCTCTTTGAGCCGAAATAAGAATAAACTTGTATTTTCTGAACCTTTATCAACATTTTATATCATGAAACTATTTACTGTGGTCAGTGTAATGGATTTAGAATACTAAACCGGGAATAAAACTGGTGTTAAAAAAAAAAAAGAAAGACTATAGGCTAAACGAAGACTTTGCCAGGCCTAAAACTGATTTAAACCAGGACTAGATCAGAACTACAACTAGTCTAACCAGGACTTTAACTGAACTGAACTAAACGAGGATTAGACAAGGACTAAAACTGGACTAAACCAAGTGTAGACTAAACCAGTAGACCAGGGCTACAACAGGACTAGACCAGGGCTAAAACTGGACTAAACCAGCACTAAAACTGGACTAAACTAGGACTAAAACTGAACTAAACAAGAGCTAGACTAAACCAGTAAATCAGGACTAAAACATGACCAGACCAGGGTTAAAACTGGACTAAACCAGGTGTAGATTAAACCAGTAGACAGGACTAAAACAGGACTAGACCAGGGCTAAAACTGGACTAAACCAGCACTAAAACTGGACTAAACTAGGACTAAAACTGAACTAAACAAGAGCTAGACTAAACCAGGAGACCAGGACTAAAACATGACTAGGCCAGGGCTAAAACGGAACTCAACCAGGACTAAACTGGACTAAACCAGGACTTAAACTGGAGTAAAACTGGACTATGCCTCAAGAAAAAACAAACAAAAACACTAGAGTTGAGATTATACACACTATACACTTGTTTTTGAGTCGTACAAGCTTGTTTGTGTTATTTTTTTTTAGCTTAATTCAAATTGTAAAGTCTTATTTCAGAAAACTTAACTAAGACAAAATGTGTTTGTTCCTGTCGTAGATTTGAACTTGTTTTAAATATTTATCCAGCGGTTTTCCCCCGTGTTCCACCACCTTTAACAGCTTGAATCTTTTTTTATAGTTGCAGTAAAACTTGACACAACTCTCTAAAACATCTCCCCAGGAACCAATACTGAACATAGATATGATTTACAACCGCTAATGCGCCGTAGTGACACTCCGCGTTAGAATACGACACCGCTTAAAGGCGCGTCACAGCTCCTCCGTATTTGCTTTGGCTCTCTCTTCTCCTCTCCTCTCCTCGGCGGGCGTGGAAAAAATCCCACCAAAAAACTATTAATCATCCACGCGTCTCGCCGTGCAGCTTTGTCTACCCCAAACTACAACTTGAGCTGGCTGGATTTTTCGCTTTTACGCACGCGTTTTGCCGCTTTTACGCACGGTAAACACGGACACGTTTTGGATCGCGTCGTGCGCGGCTTTTACGCACGGATTCATCTGGACTTGGCGTTTAAAATTGTGATGTTAGCGGTGTTTCGTCGTGTTTTCTTTGTGTCTGCGGAAGCTCAGAGGGGCGCTGTTTCTCTACGTAACCCCGCGGCGCCTGTTCACGCTCCGTACGTGAACTTTTCCTTGACCCGGTGAGCAGAGGTTTGATGGACGGTGCAGAAATGGTTCTCTTTTCTTTTTTTTTGCGCGCGCCATTATCAGGCAAGCTCACGTCCTGCTGGAAAACGTGCTGACGTATTATTGGACTGTTTTTAAGCTTGAACGTGAAGAAAAGTTGGTTTGTGAGCTTTATGTATCAAGAAAATGCATGGTAACTTAACCAACTTTTACAGACTTAATTTTAGCCTAATTTAAAAGGCAAAGTAGGACATAGGATTGGGATTAGTCAAGCATGCAGCAACAAGGCCTACAAATGTAGATTTTTTTGTTAATTTCAACTATTTGTCTTTAACTCAGTAAATTTTCCTTTGTTTAGTTTAAAACATTATTTTCTGTATTTAATGGTAAAGCACTTGGGTGACTTTGTGTTGTAAAGGACAATATACTGTAAATAAAGTTCGATTGATTGATTAAATATTTATAAACGCCTGATAATTGCCAATTTGCATGTTTGTAATTCAGTGTTAATTAATAAATAAAATTTGCCCTTATTACTGCTTCACACTGCATAACCGTATTTCACCGGTAATTACATGTTTACTACAGCTTCCTTATTACAACAGGCCTATAACCAAAGCCTGTGTGAAAATATATTTTTCAATATTGCTTATTCGTGTGCAAAAGACCTAATACCATAATAAAGAGTTTATTATTAGTCAAACGCACAGCAAAATGAAAGCATGTAGAATAAAACAAGGAATGAGTAAATAGGCCTATGAATCTGCAGAAAAAAAATGATTTAGTTAAAAAAGTTGATTTGAATAAAATCTGACGTGAAATCAGATTTTCCAATTAAACATGGAATGCTGCGTGTTGTTTTTACTAAAAAATAATAAAACACAATTATTTTCTTACTTCAAATGATGAGTTATACTAAACTTATTACAAGAACGGCAAAAACTGAATTTTCGTGGATACATTTAAGAAAATCAAAATATCAAAATATAACTTCACATATTTAAGATTTTTTTTTTTTTTTTTTTTTTTAATGCTCCAAACTTAGTTGTGTTTTCAAAAGATAGTGGCTCCAGCTCCAGGCGCAGCTCTCCGGTCCAGACACGTCTCTAAAGTGTGAGGTTGCCAAACCGGAGGCCGCAGTCTCACGCTGCAGTTTCACGCAGCGGTTTTGCAAAACATTGGGAACGCGCCAAAATGCGTAAGTGGATGAAAGTAGAATGACAACAGACCGACAAAAGTTTATTAAGCTTTGCGTAACTAAGGCTTACGTGCCAAGTATCGCTGGCTTGCCAACATGGTATAATAATAAAAGGGTTAGTTATTTCACTTATGTGTAAATAGCTAAGCACAGCTAACATTTATTATTTATTTATTTTTTTGTATAGTCTTCTTTCAACTTAATCGTTTTTCTAAACTTAATCATTGTCATTATCCAGTTATGACAGTGCTCTGATTTGGCTCATTCTTCAAATTAAACTGTTTACATGAAGTTTAAATATGCCGGTACCACTTTATATTAACTACACCTTAATTGGCCTTAGTAAATCATGAATGAAGCATAAATAAAATCTTAATTATTTATGAACTAATGGTGAATTAATGAATGAAAAAGTTTATTAATGCTGAGTAACTACTTAACTAAGGAGCTAAGGTTAGGATTTAGGGTTAGGTGTCAGGATTCTGAGTAATTAAGTAGTTACTAAGCATTAATACGCTTTTTCATCTATTAGTAAATCATTTGTTCATATTGAATTAAGTCTTTATTAAGATGTTATTAATAATTTACTAAGCCTAATCATTCTGTAGTTATTCTAAAGTGTTACCAAATATGCTTTAACATGCTTGTTCTGTTTTTTGTCCACTGTGTCTTCAAGTGTCAGTTTAAATGTGTTTATTTTAGAAAAGGAAAAAGTAATGGCTTGGATAAACATCATCAAAGTTTTCTGCTGTATGCCTTTACTCAGCTCAGTTATACATTTAAAGTTAGACTTTACTCAGCCTGAAGTCAGACTTTACAAGCCATGTATATCTAAAGTCAGACTTTACTCAGCCATGTTTTACATCTGAAGTCACTTTGAAAGTAATCACGTTTTACACTTGAAGTCAGACTTTACTCAGCCACATTTTACATCTGAAGTCAGACTTTACTTAGTCAAGTTTTACATCTGAAGTCAGACTTTACTCAGCCGGAAGTCAGACTTTACACAGTCGTGTTTTATATCTAAGTCAGACTTAACTCAGTCACATTTTACATCTAAGTCAGACTTTACTCAGTAACATTTTACATCTAAAGTCAGACCTTAAAGTTACACTTCATTTTCTCAGATTCATAAACTGACATATACTTTGTTTTAACTGACTTGTTTATCAGTAAAACAATATTCCGAATGTAAATTTTACCAAGCAAATCTCATAATTGACATTTATCATACACTTGCATACGTAACATATTTTGTCTTAAGTCAGACGATGACATAAAAAGATACACGCATATATTTGACCTAGACTGTAGTGGCGCTGTTCCTTAATAAATATCTCGGAAACAAAGACACTGAGATGTGACAATGCAAAAAAAAAAAAAAAAAAACCTACTACATGAAACTGCAGCTGGCGTGAAAGTGATGTGCCTCCAGTCTGCAGCTTTATACCAGCAGTACTGATGTCTCCACATTTGTCTACCCGCACACTGCACACCTCTCCCGGGCACTTCTCAGCACAACAGTCCGCAACTGGTCTGGTCTGGTCTGGGTCGGACTGAAGCCTGTCTGTGTCTTTCTGCGCGAGAAAACACACGCTAAAGTAGAGGCCAACTTTACGTCAACACTCGTAATACGCACATAGCGTTTTCTAGAACCATCTTAGAAATGTTTGATAAGTCCTTTATGTTGTAGCGATTATTTTCAATATCGATTGGTAAATAAATTATTGCTTATTTTATGGATTAATGTTTGCAATTATGGTGACTTATTATTATTATTTTTTTGTTTTTTCTTATTCCATAATAAAATATTGCCAGGCCAACATTTGTGGTAACTTGTCATTAGAAATGTATTATATATTATTATTATTATTAATTATATATATTATTATTATTTTATTATTATGTTGACTCATTTGGCTGATAATTCTCACCTCAGGCTTAATGTACACAAAAGGCAACTCGCGCTTACTCAATTGGCNCTTGCTGGAACAGCTCAACCCCAAAATTTTAACACTTTCAAATTTGCTGTGTAAGATGTTTACCCTAATTTGAGGAATATTGACAAATGTATTTAATTTTATAGACCCAGATTATTTGTTTTAATCTGCTTTGGTCTTATATATTTATCTATTATTCTATTTTAAACCAAATTCCTTAGTCAGAAATGCTTTGAAACCAGTGAGCTGTACAAGCAATTGGCTCTGTGCACAGAACATCAGTTGGTTTGTTTTTGTTTAAAATATCTAACTTCTGTACATACATGCATTTCCTGTTAGCATTAGCATTGAGATACAAACACGTCTCCTTTTAAATACACAAGTGTCCTTATTTTTCTGATTTGTGAAGTCTTTAACATGTTTCTGTAACATTCACCACAAACTCACTGTCACTGTCTGATCTTCTGAGTATTTATCGTCTTAAGCTGGTGTAGGTGAAAACCTCATAGAAATGAACTGAACAAGAAATGCTTGCAAGTACAGAAGTTAGCTATTTTGAACAAAAACAAGCCAACTGAACTTTGGTGCACAGCGACAATTAAATTAAACAACTCGAATTCTGAATTGAAGTAATTTTAAAAAAAGACTGGATATGTATTTTTGATCACATTATGGCCCTCTCCAACTTGTTTGGATTTATTATGACCCTCTGAGAAGAATAGTTGCCCATCCTGCTTTAGGCCCATAGTCGTCCTGTTTAAAATGCAGAATCGACAAGCTCCACCTCCTCACTGTCAAATGTAACCACTACAAGCAACAGATTTGACATTACAGACAAACAGACAGACAGACAGACAGACAGACAGACAGACAGACAGACAGACAGACAGACAGACAGACAGACAGACAGACAGATAAATAGATCAAAGTGTCTCCAACCTGTAGCTCACCACCACCTGTTAAGGAACTCACAAAAGATTTTGAATCAAACACATCACACTTTATTATAGACATTTTACTTTATGCATGCCTGTTTCTTTTGCAAATGTGTCTTCGGATGTATTTATAATGGCTAATGTTTACATCCAACTGTGCCCTATTTAATTCAATTTCATGTCGTTAGCTCAAGTTTAGGGACCCCTAATGTAGATTATTGTTCTTGTTTCGTCTCATTTGAAGACATTATTTAACTAACCTGCATTTAATCAACAAAGTCCAACTGAGGAGACTCCTGGGGAGAGGAGGCAATAATGGACATGTTCTTAGTGGTAAAAAAAACAGGAAACACGGAAGAAACCTACACAGACACAGGGAGAACTCCACATTAAAAGCTCCTTATTTTTAATTAAATTATTTGCCAATGGCCCAAGATTTTAACCTTATTTCAAGCATTTTGACTACTGTAATTTCTGCACTATTGAGCGCACCTGAATATAAGCCGCACCCACTAGATTTGAGTTAGAAAAATGATAAAGTACGTATAGGCCGCACTTGTTAATAGTAAGTCTATGAGAATCTATAGTTTTGCTGCATTGCCTTATAAGCCGCATAGTTCAAAGCTCATGAAAAATGTAGCGGCTTATAATCCAGAAATTATGGTAATTTAAACTCTGTTTATTGCAGAGACCTAGATACTTTTTCTTGTTTTGAACTGTTTTTATCTCATTGGCAAAAAAAATTTTAACTGGAAAGGACCACCCAAACACAGCCAATCAGAAAGCTGCATTTGGCTTCTGATTAAGGTTAAGGTTAAGGTTAAGGTTAAGGTTAAGGTTAAGGTTAAGGTTAAGGTTAAGGTACACTTTATTGTCCCTGTAGGGAAATTTGTCCTCTGCATTTGACCCATCCTTCAATGCCTCTGGGGCATCTCCTCAGGAGCAGTGATCGCCGCAGTGCAGCTCGGGGACCCATCTCCAGGTGTTCTTGCTAGGCTTGGTCAGGACTACCATAGCTGGAGGATATTACCTAACGTGCATGTTATTGGTTGGTGGGGAAACCGGAGTGCCCGGAGGAAACCACCCAGACACGGGGAGGAACATGCAAACTCCACACAGAAAGGCCCGGGCCCGTGCGGGAATCGAACCCGCGACCTTCTTGCTGTGAGGCAAGAGCGCTATCCGCTCTGCCACCGTGCCGCCACTAAAACTCAAATTCATTTTTACTCAATTCAGACAGTACCCAGTGGTCTCATCACAAAGTGCTACATTTATCATGGACTTTTCAGTGGAAAACACAAAGTTTACTAATTTACAACTGTTAGTTACTTCAGCTTTAAAGTCAAATTGTCTTATAACCAGTCAGAAACGCCTTGAAACTCCGCAAGTTTAGAGACTTTTTTGGTGTGTAGTTAATACGGAAAAGTGAGCGGGGATAGGTGGTAAGTGAAAACAACACTTTTCTGCGTTCTTGAGCATCAGTTGCAGCAAAACTACTCAAACAGGTAAGAATCAATCCAAATCTGTTCTAACTGATGATAAGAGAACACTGCTATGACAAGGCAAAAAATTAGGAATAAAGTTGATTTTACATACTATATTCCCATAGAGAGACATAACAACACAAACCAGTAAAGATGATTATGTTGCGTGGCTCCAAAGCACTGTCAGTGTTCAGAAGTAGCCTCCATAGGGTGGAGCGTTGCATCAGGCTAACATCAGCACCTGATTGATACCTCAGCCTCTTTAAAACGCTGCTGGAAAGAGATCCTCCAAAATCCTCCCCAATTCTGATCCATGTTACCAAAGACAGCACAGAATCCTCCAGTGAATACAAATGAACAACAGAAGGGCGTCAACAAGAGGAGAGGAGGCGCTCAAACACGATCAAAAGCCCTGTTTTAGGCTGATGTACTCTGGTTAATGTGGCTCTGGTGTGTAGACATATATATATAAATACACTTGTCAGTCTTTGTGAGCTTCATTGTGTTAGATGTTTCTGGGAAGTTGCGGAATTACATTTAAAGATTGGGATTGAGTTGAAAGACGAAAGCTCAAAAGTCCCACATTCTGTCTGATTAAAGTTAGAATCTGGATCTGTATAGTTTAGTTACATAAATCACTGTCCACAGTTTTTAAGATACTCTTGAGATGTTTTATTTGTGTTAATGTCAATGGTTCAATGGTAAAAAAAAAAAGTGTAATAATAGACAAGGTTAGTTTACATTTTTCTGAATATTGATGTGATAAGAAACTGATTTCTTCACTAAATTCTATTTGATCTTCATTACTATTTATTTTTCCACAAATAGAGTAATGACCATGTAATAAAACTTGCACATGCAACTAAAACATAATATTATATCAATCTAATAGACAACAAACACACTATGTTGCAAGAAAAAAATGAACATATGTGAAAAAAATGTCACTGTAAAAACATGGAAATTTAATTGGGCACGGAACTTCAGTTGGCTTGCATACGTTCAAAAGAGCTAACTTCTGTACATACGATCACTTCCTGTTAGGGTCCTCTGGTGAAATATTCCTCTAAAATGTAAAGTCTTTAACATGTTTTCTGTAACATTCACCTCAACTGTCTGATTTATTAGTTTTAAATTAATGTAGTGAAAACCTCATAGAAAAGCATTGAACAGGAAGTGGCTGTGTGTACAGGATGTACTATTTTGAACAAAAACAAGTCAACTGCACTAAGCCAATTGATTGACAACGGGCATAAGGTGCAGTGCAATTTTTTTTTTGTTGGTACTATGACAGTATGGCATTGGTACTCAAGTCATAGCAGTGTTAATGCCACTACATAGTCTAACTACTTGTGCTGTTTCAGCCTGCAAGAACATGATGAAGCTCCTAAATATGTTGTAATACAGACTTAGGATTGGCTAGAGGAGTGTTTCCCAACCTTTTTTGAGTCATGGCACACTTTTGTGCTTAACATTTTTTCTGTGCCACACCACCTCTTAAAAATGGACAAATCAAGCAATTTTAGAACACAAAAATAAATAATTTTGTAAAAATTGTTCATGTTGTTTTAAAGATGAACCACGTAACTTTTCTGGTGAAATTGTTCTAGTCTTTTTGCATTGTTGTGCTTGGAATGTTCCATTGGAATGTTCACTGGTCCAAAATGAATATAATCTGACAAAGGCATAAGCCAAAACGTTATCAAATAAACACAGTTGACATCGGCAAACTGAGTGTGCAATGTTCTTTTTCAATTTTTGATGCATCTGCTCCTACATTTTCACCTCAACAAGAATTTTTGGAGTGCGTTTACTCTTTCCCTGTGATGGAATGTTCCAAGTTGTGTCACATCAGATCTTGCTCACAAAAAAATGTGTATTTTATATTATTCTTTAAATTTGTGAATGGTTGGATTAGTTTTGCTTTCATATGTGGTGTAAAAAGTTGTTCCAAACAGGCTAAAGTGTAACACTTATAGAAGCCAAAAACCAGTAAACCATATATTAAATCTTAAATCTAATTAAGCCCAAAAATCACTTTTTTAATGCTGATAAGGAACTGTGTAAATAGGGTCTACAATAGATATGTCTCATGAACATTCTTTTGCAGCGTGATGCTTGATGGGGCTGTGTCGATTAATTTCATCATCATTGAATCTGAAGGTAGGGTTAGGTGTGTTCACGAATTCTTCGCACTTCAGTGAGACACACGTGCATCTCAAACTAAAGCCTGAAAAGTTGCTCAATGTCGCCCCCTCCTCCTCACCCGCGGCGTTGTGACTCTTTGGTTCTGCTCGTGGTGGGACCTGCAGGCTAGTGGTGGTCTGAGTGAACCAGGTGTGAACGTGTCAGGAACAGGAAAGTGGAGCTGATCACAACCAAAGACTGTACTTCTGTGAACATGTACAAGTACAACCAACCCCCCCAGCCCCGGGACCTCACGTGGATGGAGTTACAGAGGAGGAAGAGAGAGAGGGAAGAGAGAGGAGGGGAGGGAGGAAAGAGAGAGAGAGGGAAGGAGAGAGAGGGGAGGGAGGGAGAGAGAGAGAGGGAGAGACACAAGAAAAAGACGAAGAAGAAAAGAAAGAAAAAGAAAGAAAGAAAGAAAGAAAGAAAGAAAAAGAAAGAAGAAAGAGAGAGAGACGAGAAAAAGAGAGATGGATGGATGGAGTTACAGGGGAGGAAGAGAGAGAGAGGGAAGGAGAGAGAGGAGAGGGAGGGAAAGAGAGAGAGAGGAGAGGAGAGGGGGGAAGAGAGAGAGAGAGAGGGAAGGAGGGGGGACACAGAGGGAGAAAAGAAAGACCATAAGACAAGAGAAAGAGAGAGGGAGAATAAGACACACAAGAAATAAGGGGAAAAAGGGAGAGAGGGAGAAAGAAAGACATGAGAAAAAGAGAGAGAGAAAAGAGAGATATGAGAAAAAAGAGAGAGAAAAGAGAGAGAGGAGATATGAGAGAGAGGGGGGGCGAGAAAAAGATAGATAGATAGATAGATAGATAGATAGATAGATAGATAGATAGATAGATAGATAGATAGATAGATAGATAGATAGATAGATAGATAGATAGATAGATAGATAGATAGATAGACAGACAGACAGACAGAAAATGAGAGTGGTTAGATCGCAATTGGGACAAAGAAAAAAAGAGAGAGAAAGGGAAGACAGCTAAAGAGAGGTAAAAAAATGGGGAGAGAGAAAGAGAAGAAAGAAAGAATGGGGAGGGGAACAAAAAAAAGGACGAAAGGGAAAGAGAGGGTGAAGGCTGAGGATAGAGAGAAGATAGATAGAGTGAAACAGAGAAAAAAAGAAAGACAGGGGCCAAGGGGAAAGAGAAAGAAAGAAAGGAGGGGGACAGGTAAAGGAGGGAAACAGAGGTGAGAAAAGTCCTTTAGTCCAACACGTATCTTATTCTAGTTCATTTCTTACCTTTCTAACACAGACTAGCCTAGACTTAATTTAACACCAGTTTAGTTCAGGTCAACTCAATAAGACAAAACATCTGGAAAATCTCTTTGAGCCGAAATAAGAATAAACTTGTATTTTCTGAACCTTTATCAACATTTTATATCATGAAACTATTTACTGTGGTCAGTGTAATGGATTTAGAATACTAAACCGGGAATAAAACTGGTGTTAAAAAAAAAAAAGAAAGACTATAGGCTAAACGAAGACTTTGCCAGGCCTAAAACTGATTTAAACCAGGACTAGATCAGAACTACAACTAGTCTAAACCAGGACTTTAACTGAACTGAACTAAACGAGGATTAGACAAGGACTAAAACTGGACTAAACCAAGTGTAGACTAAACCAGTAGACCAGGGCTACAACAGGACTAGACCAGGGCTAAAACTGGACTAAACCAGCACTAAAACTGGACTAAACTAGGACTAAAACTGAACTAAACAAGAGCTAGACTAAACCAGTAAATCAGGACTAAAACATGACCAGACCAGGGTTAAAACTGGACTAAACCAGGTGTAGATTAAACCAGTAGACAGGACTAAAACAGGACTAGACCAGGGCTAAAACTGGACTAAACCAGCACTAAAACTGGACTAAACTAGGACTAAAACTGAACTAAACAAGAGCTAGACTAAACCAGGAGACCAGGACTAAAACATGACTAGGCCAGGGCTAAAACGGAACTCAACCAGGACTAAAACTGGACTAAACCAGGACTTAAACTGGAGTAAAACTGGACTATGCCTCAAGAAAAAAACAAACAAAAAACACTAGAGTTGAGATTATACACACTATACACTTGTTTTTGAGTCGTACAAGCTTGTTTGTGTTATTTTTTTTTAGCTTAATTCAAATTGTAAAGTCTTATTTCAGAAAACTTAACTAAGACAAAATGTGTTTGTTCCTGTCGTAGATTTGAACTTGTTTTAAATATTTATCCAGCGGTTTTCCCCCGTGTTCCACCACCTTTAACAGCTTGAATCTTTTTTTATAGTTGCAGTAAAACTTGACACAACTCTCTAAAACATCTCCCCAGGAACCAATACTGAACCATAGATATGATTTACAACCGCTAATGCGCCGTAGTGACACTCCGCGTTAGAATACGACACCGCTTAAAGGCGCGTCACAGCTCCTCCGTATTTGCTTTGGCTCTCTCTTCTCCTCTCCTCTCCTCGGCGGGCGTGGAAAAATCCCACCAAAAACTATTAATCATCCACGCGTCTCGCCGTGCAGCCTTTGTCTACCCCAAACTACAACTTGAGCTGGCTGGATTTTTCGCTTTTACGCACGCGTTTTGCCGCTTTTACGCACGGTAAACACGGACACGTTTTGGATCGCGTCGTGCGCGGCTTTTACGCACGGATTCATCTGGACTTGGCGTTTAAAATTGTGATGTTAGCGGTGTTTCGTCGTGTTTTCTTTGTGTCTGCGGAAGCTCAGAGGGGCGCTGTTTCTCTACGTAACCCCGCGGCGCCTGTTCACGCTCCGTACGTGAACTTTTCCTTGACCCGGTGAGCAGAGGTTTGATGGACGGTGCAGAAATGGTTCTCTTTTCTTTTTTTTGCGCGCGCCATTATCAGGCAAGCTCACGTCCTGCTGGAAAACGTGCTGACGTATTATTGGACTGTTTTTTAAGCTTGAAACGTGAAGAAAAGTTGGTTTGTGAGCTTTATGTATCCAAGAAAATGCATGGTAACTTAACCAACTTTTACAGACTTAATTTTAGCCTAATTTAAAAGGCAAAAGTAGGACATTAGGATTGGGATTAGTCAAGCATGCAGCAACAAGGCCTACAAATGTAGATTTTTTTGTTAATTTCAACTATTTGTCTTTAACTCAGTAAATTTTCCTTTGTTTAGTTTAAAACATTATTTTCTGTATTTAATGGTAAAGCACTTGGGTGACTTTGTGTTGTAAAGGACAATATACTGTAAATAAAGTTCGATTGATTGATTAAATATTTATAAACGCCTGATAATTGCCAATTTGCATGTTTGTAATTCAGTGTTAATTAATAAATAAAAATTTGCCCTTATTACTGCTTCACACTGCATAACCGTATTTCACCGGTAATTACATGTTTACTACAGCTTCCTTATTACAACAGGCCTATAACCAAAGCCTGTGTGAAAATATATTTTTCAATATTGCTTATTCGTGTGCAAAAAGACCTAATACCATAATAAAGAGTTTATTATTAGTCAAACGCACAGCAAAATGAAAGCATGTAGAATAAAACAAGGAATGAGTAAATAGGCCTATGAATCTGCAGAAAAAAAATGATTTAGTTAAAAAAGTTGATTTGAATAAAATCTGACGTGAAATCAGATTTTCCAATTAAACATGGAATGCTGCGTGTTGTTTTTACTAAAAAATAATAAAACACAATTATTTTCTTACTTCAAATGATGAGTTATACTAAACTTATTACAAGAACGGCAAAACTGAATTTTCGTGGATACATTTAAGAAAATCAAAATATCAAAATATAACTTCACATATTTAAGATTTTTTTTTTTTTTTTTTTTTTAATGCTCCAAACTTAGTTGTGTTTTCAAAAGATAGTGGCTCCAGCTCCAGGCGCAGCTCTCCGGTCCAGACACGTCTCTAAAGTGTGAGGTTGCCAAACCGGAGGCCGCAGTCTCACGCTGCAGTTTCACGCAGCGGTTTTGCAAAACATTGGGAACAGCGCCAAAATGCGTAAGTGGATGAAAGTAGAATGACAACAGACCGACAAAAGTTTATTAAGCTTTGCGTAACTAAGGCTTACGTGCCAAGTATCGCTGGCTTGCCAACATGGTATAATAATAAAAGGGTTAGTTATTTCACTTATGTGTAAATAGCTAAGCAACAGCTAACATTTATTATTTATTTATTTTTTTGTATAGTCTTCTTTCAACTTAATCGTTTTTCTAAACTTAATCATTGTCATTATCCAGTTATGACAGTGCTCTGATTTGGCTCATTCTTCAAATTAAACTGTTTACATGAAGTTTAAATATGCGGTACCACTTTATATTAACTACACCTTAATTGGCCTTAGTAAATCATGAATGAAGCATAAATAAAATCTTAATTATTTATGAACTAATGGTGAATTAATGAATGAAAAAGTTTATTAATGCTGAGTAACTACTTAACTAAGGAGCTAAGGTTAGGATTTAGGGTTAGGTGTCAGGATTCTGAGTAATTAAGTAGTTACTAAGCATTAATACGCTTTTTCATCTATTAGTAAATCATTTGTTCATATTGAATTAAGTCTTTATTAAGATGTTATTAATAATTTACTAAGCCTAATCATTCTGTAGTTATTCTAAAGTGTTACCAAATATGCTTTAACATGCTTGTTCTGTTTTTTGTCCACTGTGTCTTCAAGTGTCAGTTTAAATGTGTTTATTTTAGAAAAGGAAAAAGTAATGGCTTGGATAAACATCATCAAAGTTTTCTGCTGTATGCCTTTACTCAGCTCAGTTATACATTTAAAGTTAGACTTTACTCAGCCTGAAGTCAGACTTTACACAGCCATGTATATCTAAAGTCAGACTTTACTCAGCCATGTTTTACATCTGAAGTCACTTTGAAAGTAATCACGTTTTACACTTGAAGTCAGACTTTACTCAGCCACATTTTACATCTGAAGTCAGACTTTACTTAGTCAAGTTTTACATCTGAAGTCAGACTTTACTCAGCCGGAAGTCAGACTTTACACAGTCGTGTTTTATATCTAAAGTCAGACTTAACTCAGTCACATTTTACATCTAAAGTCAGACTTTACTCAGTAACATTTTACATCTAAAGTCAGACTTAAAGTTACACTTCATTTTCTCAGATTCATAAACTGACATATACTTTGTTTTAACTGACTTGTTTATCAGTAAAACAATATTCCGAATGTAAATTTTACCAAGCAAATCTCATAATTGACATTTATCATACACTTGCATACGTAACATATTTTTGTCTTAAGTCAGACGATGACATAAAAAGATACACGCATATATTTGACCTAGAACTGTAGGTGGCGCTGTTCCTTAATAAATATCTCGGAAACAAAGACACTGAGATGTGACAATGCAAAAAAAAAAAAAAAAAAACCTACTACATGAAACTGCAGCTGGCGTGAAAGTGATGTGCCTCCAGTCTGCAGCTTTATACCAGCAGTACTGATGTCTCCACATTTGTCTACCCGCACACTGCACACCTCTCCCGGGCACTTCTCAGCACAACAGTCCGCAACTGGTCTGGTCTGGTCTGGGTCGGACTGAAGCCTGTCTGTGTCTTTCTGCGCGAGAAAACACACGCTAAAGTAGAGGCCAACTTTACGTCAACACTCGTAATACGCACATAGCGTTTTCTAGAACCATCTTAGAAATGTTTGATAAGTCCTTTATGTTGTAGCGATTATTTTCAATATCGATTGGTAAATAAATTATTGCTTATTTTATGGATTAATGTTTGCAATTATGGTGACTTATTATTATTATTTTTTTGTTTTTTCTTATTCCATAATAAAATATTGCCAGGCCAACATTTGTGGTAACTTGTCATTAGAAATGTATTATTATTATTATTATTATTATTATTATTATTATTATTATTATTATTATTATTATTATGGTGACCGATTTTTGTAGTAGCAGTAGTAGTAGTAGTAGTAGTAGTAGTAGTAGTAGTAGTAGTAGTAGTAGTAGTAGCTTAATCGCAATACTCTTTGTGTGATTGTGCGGAAAAATACTACATACACTTATTTATTTGATTATTTAAATGAATGTATTTTCTTGGCAGAGAAGTAGGGCCTATTTTTGGAAGATTTGAGGGGCAGATAAGGCCTGTTTGATGTGTAAACACGATACAACTGTTGATATTAAAACAAATGAGGGCTTCAGAGGGTAAAAAATATGACACGACAAGGTTCCATATGGAGTCAGTAAAGGACTAAGCCTCGGTGCCTTTAGTGCACTTAGATCTAGCCTATTGCCCATAGAGCCTATATGTTTCAAATGAAGCACGGGCTGAAGCGGTTTTATTATGTGACAATGACCTATTTGATTGAAGGTTAAATGATTTTTGCCGTTTGTAATAGCCTTTTATAATTAAGTGATTTATTACGTCCTGGATGAGTTCCGCTCCATTTCACAACTTTTCAATTTGCTTTATTCAATTTTCCGACTAATGTGAGAAAATGGGGTTAAAAAAAGAAAAAAAAAAAAACAAGAAAAAACAATCTTATTCAACTTACACAACAAACATAAGTGTTCACTCTCAATACAAAATATATACTATAAAATGTGCATAAGGTTATTTTAGATATAATTTGAATGTTAAAGAAAAAATAATAATAAAAAATGAAAAAAAAAAAATAAAAAAAAAATCATTGAATATTAGACCTAAAAATAAATTATTAAAGATACAGTATCTTTTTCGATTTGGATGTTTTGACATAAAATAGCAAAAATAAATAAATAAACAAATAAATAAATAGCTAAATGTATATATTTAATTAAAATAGTAGACCTAAAAATTGAAAAAAAAAAAAAAAAAAAAAAAAATATATATATATATATATATATATATATATATAGATAGATAGATAGCTAGAAATAGAATTATAGGCTAGAAATACATGTTTGCCTCACCACTGCATAACAACAACCCAAAACAACAAATACTAACAATAAAAAGTATAGGTATATGTAGTAAATATATAAATTATATAGATATATATAAAAGCCACCGTAGCATTTTTGCCACAGTTAAACTAAAATCTGTCTTGTTTTTTCTTGCAATATTTCTGATCACTATTGCGATCGCTTTTTGATTTGCGACTTATATTAATCGCATTACAATCAACTTTCCTATTTTAATTATGTTTAGAAGAATTAACTACATAAAATAGAAAAATTCAAACAGTCACATATGTTGATGTTTGTGAAGAAAATTATACTTTAGAAAATGTACTGCATTCATTGACATTGCGATTTCAATTCGATTAGTCGTGCAGCCCTGGAAGAATTTCAGGTAAACGATCGGTAGCAATCTCCACTCTCCATTTCTAATTTGAATCCATCAGCCATTTTTCTTTCTCACGCTTTGGTACCAACTGTGCCAATTTAGCAGCAGCAGCGTGTCAATCCGTATAGTCTCACGTTCGTTGACGCACACAATACGCATCCATCACGACATGTAATTACTGTAGAACACTAATGGAAGGCTAATATAGGCAGAAGTGTAATATAGATAAATAGCAGGTCGGGTGTTTAACAGTGCATTTGCATATAGAATTTCTCCACGACCTAATTTATCTAACGCGATGGAAAAAAAAAAAGTGGAATGACCATATGCATAGACGATAAAAAACACTCGAGATTTAGTCGTAGAAGTACTCACGGAAAGTTCCAGAAGGTCAGAGAGAAGAGGTGTGGACGCTGAGGAGAAGAGCTCACAAATGGAAACAGAGACGAGATTTCACGTCTATTTCTGAATCCCGGGGCTAATTTATAATTCGGTGAAAGGTAGATTAAAAATGTATGCGTTGGAAGTGACCTCTGAGCGAACGTGACATGAGCAAGTGTCATTTTTGAACGCGATTTGGAGTTTGGACAGAAGGGAGGGACGCCATCTTCTGCTCAGCCTCGTGCCTACACCAAAAACTGCACTTTTTTTTTCTATTGTAAAAAAGCAACACAATAAGAATACAACATTTGTTTTCATGAAAAATACCTATAGGTTATATTTTGAAATGATCGGTAGGAAGTTGAAAATAATAAACCCTAACTAAGACAAAATATATATAAAATAATCGTTAAAGTTTTTATATATAAAAACTTACATTTTGCTACAATTTAACACTTTTGTTTGTTAGATATAAGCCCGCTAATAATATCTAATCGGTAAACCAGATTAAAAGTTTCAGTTTAAATTATGGTTTGGTAAAGTGCAATAAGCAGTAGGTAATGATTTATAAGGCATTTGATAACCACTAGTCATGTTTACCAAGCAGTTTACAAACATTCTACGCATGGTTTGATGACACGTTGATGTTGTTAGTAAATGACTTAATAACACTTAAGATAATAACATTTAACAGGTGGCCTCTAAGGTTCACAACAACAACACATTACAATTAATACACACACACGCCAGAATGTCCACAACACATTACGATTAACAGACAACACAACAGAATCTCCACAACACATTACAATTAACAGACAACACAACAGAATCTCCACAACACATTACGATTAACAGACAACACAACAGAACGTCCACAACACATTACAATTAACAGACAACACAACAGAATGTCCACAACACATTACAATTAACAGACAACACAACAGAATCTCCACAACACATTACAATTACTGGGCAAGAGATTACATATATCGTTAATAACTGTTTTGTTTGTGGTAATTGTAATGTGTTTAAAATGTGACTTGTAATGTATTGCTGACATTTTGTTGCCTGTTAATTGCAACGTGTTGTTGTTAATTGTAATGTGTTGTCTGGTAAATATATGTTGTTAGCATTTTGTTGTGTTGTCTGTAAATTGTAATGACTTACCGTTAACTGCAATGTGTTGTCTGGTAAATATAATGCGTTGCTGACATTTTGTTGTGTTGTCTGTTTATTGTGATGCGTTGCAGTTAATCGTAACGTGTTGCCTGGTAAATATAATGTATTGTTGACATTTTTGTGTTGTCTGTTACTTGTAATGTGTTGCTGTTACTTGCAATGTGTTGCCTGGTAAATGTAATGTGTTGCTGACATTTTGTTGTGTTGTCTGTTATTGTGATGTGTTGCGGTTAATTGTAACGTGTTGCCTGGTAAATACAATGTGTTGTTCACATTTTTGTGTTGTCTGTTACTTGTGATGCGTTGCTGTTGATTGCAATGTGTTGTCTGGTAAATATAATGTGTTGTTAACATTTTGTTGTGTTGTCTGTAAATTGTAATGTGTTGCCATTAATTGTAATGTGTTGCCTGGTAAATTTAAGGTGTAGTTAACATTTTGTTGTCTTGTCTAAATGTTTTGATGTTATATGTTGCCTGGTAAATGTAATGTGTTGTTATTTTTGTTGTCTGTTTATTGTAATGTGTTGTCAAGTAAATGCAATGTGCTGCTGAATTTTTGTTGTGTTGTCTGCTAATTGTAATGTGTTGCGTTTAATTGTAATGTGTTGTCTGGTAAATATAATGTGGAGTTGACATTTTATGTCGTCTGTTAGTTGTAATGTGTTGTCTGTTAATTGTAATAAGTTGTTGTGGTGAACCAAAGCGGCCATTGTAAATCTACAAATGTAAATGACATGAAAAAATACTGTTTATAACAATGTGCCCGTTAAGGAATCATGTAGACCACTGCTTTATTAGAAATTTGAGGCACGCAGATGCAAAATTACACTAAAACTATAACAAAATGAGTTAGGGGCGTAACAATTTCTAGACTGTAGAAAAAATGACAATGAGATAAAATAAAGCCTCCTATTGATAAAACGTTGTTGCCGTAGTTTTATTGTCTCTTAGTTTTGCTCCACTTGTTTTCTTCTTGCTCTATACTGCAAAAAGTCACATCTTGGCTGGTTGAAATGTCTTGAATGGACTTGTCACATAAAATGACCCATAAACGGCACGCGATGTGTTTTTGCCTTATTAATGTGATATAGGATTTAATTTAAAATGTATAATAGGCTATGTTTTGCTGCCTTGGTAGATCATTTTGCGATTGAATGTTGTTCAAATCTAAATATACTTACATGCAATTATAACTATAAGGTATTGCTTTTTGCAGCATATGCATTTAGTATCTAAAATAGCAGCTAAATCAAGTATGTAGGCAAATTTATTAATCATTATGGGTTTTGAAGATTCAATGGTACAATATTTGTTTGTGGTTATGGCTTTTTATCCCCTAATATTCTGAAAATCATTGATAGTGGTTTTATTAGTTGTGACAACCTAGTCTCATTCAATGCATACCTGACACTTTTTGCTTTTTTTGCGTGTCTATGATACGTGTTGCTGCCCCAGTTCAATTCTAAAGTAGATGAAAATATATTATTTGTATTAATATTAATTCTAATCTTAACCAACTCCAAGTCCTAGATGTAAATTTACCATTTTTTGTAACTTCAGAGATAAACTTAGCCGTTAAATCCAAATAAAATGTCCCCACATGACTTTAACTATAACACCTGTCTAAAAGATGCTAAGAAAAAAGCATCCAATATAAACGAAGCACAATGGAATCTCAAGAAAGTGGTAGAAACGTGCTCACAATACGCTAGCTATTAACACGTCATAGTATAAATACGCATTTCCTTGGGACCATATGTGCTTGTGCCCACAAAAGTGTATGCAAATCAACATCACTCACTCCGATATCTTTAAAGTGGTGAAGCTGTGCGTAAACGTGGCCACAGTGGACTAGAACGTGACATGACTGATTTCGCATTAGAATTCCCAAAGAATTCCCAAACGTGGGTCCACACAGTCAAACCGGTGGGAAAGACACTAATGACCAAACCGCGGTGAACCCGGGACAGCCTTTTTCTTTATGAATTCATTGTCATCCAGACGATTAGAAGCTTCCATTGAGACGACGCATGCTTCGGCTCATATCTCGCCTCTCTTGCCTCACCCCTGACACATCTGATGGATCGCGATGGGGCCTTCTCCCAGAATCATCTCGGGCGAATTCATCAAAATCACACCGAAAACACACTTTTTGTTTCTGCTCTGTCTCTACATCTTCACCCGCGAGAGAGAAGAGAAAAGTTTGCCTAGTCCTCGCGCTGATATATGGCCTTAACATAGTGTGTGTCGAAAGGTCAGGGGTCGGCTGCAGTGCTGGGAGGCGCTGATTGGCCAGAGCGGTGCGTGTCCTCTGGCTGAACTCTATTGTTTGGATGTAGCAGGTACTGACCAAGGCTCACACTCGGGTGCACGGGGATCCAGTGGCCGGCGCTTGGGAACAATGCGTGTGTGGCCGGATACACTGGAAGAACCGTGATCTATCTTTGATTCGCTAAAGAATCACTCAGATAATACGTTACGAGCAGCTGATGCCTGTCGTTTTACGTCTTTTGTCCTTACCGAGAGACAGATGCACGTGAATACAATAAAGCAAGACACACATGTATAAAATTATATTTTAAACGAATAAAACTACCTTTTTAGCACAATAGTTACGAATTGTACGCAACCATTTTGCCCATCAGAAACATAAATGTGAATTTGGGGTTTGCACTTTTCAATCAATACAAATGTTATTTCTTTGGCTCTTATATGAGTCATTGAAGTCCATGAAACGTAAAAACTGATGTTTTGGTTTTACGCACACACCTTCTGTCTTAATACAGAAACATATGCACGACAATATAGTTTAATGCTTAAGAGTTTGAGATATGCGTGCACACATTTTTATTTTAAATGACTAAAACTACCTTTTGGCATAGCAGTTTCCAATTTTACTTGTGTTTATTATTCATGTTGCTCTTGTACGCGCCACTAAAGTCCATTAAATGTAGAAAACCGATGTTTTGCTATACGCATACGCCCTTTGTCTTTATCCAAAGACATGCACGAGAAGTTAGTTAAATGATATCAGACAGACATGCACCAAATTATGTTTTAAATGAATAAAAACAACGCTTTGGCATACTAGTTATACATTTTACGCATTCATTACACACAAAACGCACGTAAAAACCTTGCGTAAATGTGCATTTTGCGTTTGCTTGTCCTCGAAGTTGTCACGTGTTGTCATCAAAACAAATATTAGATATGTTGCTCTTGTATGAGTCACGCATTTTGTCCTTATCCAAATACATGTGCACGACAACACAGACATTCTATATCAGTAAAGCTACTATTTGGAACAGTAGCTACAAATTGTACGCGCATCGAAAGCTTGCGTAAAGATCAAATTTGTGTTTGCTTGTCGTCAAAGCTATCAGTTGTTTTCATCAGTACAATTATACATGTTGCTCTTGTATGAGTCATTGAAGTCCATATATATATATATTTTTTTTTTTTTTTTCGCACACGCATTTTGGTATTATCAATAGAATTACGCAAAGGAATGTGGTTATATTGTGTAGATATGGGGAGTTAGAGACATACAATTACACGTAAAAGAAAAAAATCTCATACCTTTTTGGCACAATAAAGCATTTTACGCATTAGCTATGCACACAAGAGCTGTGCGTAAAAGTGGATTCCATGTTTCTTTGTTTTATCCAGATCCTATACAGTGTTAGTCATTTTACTCTCAATAAACAGTTTTGATGTTTGACACATTTGAAGCAATACATTTCCATTTTACGCACGAGTCTCCAAACTAAAGTGTTTAAGATTCTGAAAAGGCTGCAATAAGAAAACGTACGTCAGCACAAATGAAATCAAATGAAGTACCCAGAAATGCAACATTGCACTTTTTGTTTGAATCATAAAAACGACTCGTCTAAGTGACACGGTCAGGTTTGATTTACGCACAGAGAGAGAAAGAAAAAAAAACATACCACCACAAAACAAGCTTAGCCACGCCGTTCTTATAAGTGAAGCACAAATTTATTTCACAAAGACAGATAAAACTAGAGCTCACAACAGCGACAACACGGACAGATATTCACATTTGAGCAGAATACAGCACGACGTGGGACGCACTAAAGGAGGAGCACGAAAGCAAATCTACACAAAACAGCAACAGCAGACGACGACTAAACACAATGCTTGTTCTTATTGTGCCTTCATAAGGATTTGTCTATTTACAGTCAAATGTCAAAGTCACCTGGACTACATTCAAAAACGAACTACACTGTTACTCTCGCCTCTACAAAAACGTCTGCTTCCTACAGGCGTCGAGTCTCGCTAAATATCTTTCAAGTATCTTATTAGAACTTTCCATGAGAGAGAGAGAGAAAATAACAAAAATAATAATAAAAAAAAACAATGAACGTACTTCACCTGACTCCATTGAATGATACAACTTTCATGTATAATGTGCGTAATTGTCCTTCAGTCAGAACATTCGACAATATAGAAACGCTTCACTTGCCTGTGGGGCAGTGAAAGGTCAAATTCAAGCTTTTATGGGCGCGCAGAGGGAAAGGGACATGGGTTTGAACACCGGAGAGTGTAAAATACTGGTCCATCACATCCACACATGTCAGTCTTTGCTCCGGGGCGCGGCTCGTGCACTATAGCCCAGGCGTTGGCACGAGCTGCGGCTGGGGGCCCGTCTTCATCTGCTGCTGTTGCTGGGGCCCCGAGGCGGACGAGGCAGAGGCCGAGGACGAGCTGCGGATCTTGGTGTTGGGCAGCTTGTGTTCCTTCTTCCACTTCATCCTCCGGTTCTGGAACCAGATTTTGACCTGGCGCTCGGACAGACACATGGTGTGCGCGATCTCCACGCGCCTGCGTCGGGTCAGGTAGCGGTTGAAGTGGAACTCCTTCTCCAGCTCCAGAGCCTGCTGCCGGGTGTAGGCAGTGCGGGACCGCTTGGGCACTCCTCCGTTGTAACTGGCGTTGACTACAAGGAACGGAAGCAGGTGTTATGGTTGTATGGATGGTTGTGTCTATGATGCTTTACGCGCCGTACATGCCATGAAAGGGCTCAGATTACAACTGGACAGGGCTGTTCATGTCAGAGTGTGTGTACATAAGGACGAGCCCCAGTGCTGTGTTAAAGCCGTATGAGAGCTGTGTTATCAGAGTAGTCAGGCTCAGGGCACATGGAGGTGAGCCGCTCTACAGCCCGTGCACAGACCCTGTCTGACACTCATCAGCTCCATCAAATAAAGACAACTACACGTTTTACGCGTTATCAGATCGTACCTGTGGCATTACGTTTGTAATCCTAATCCTAATGTGTGTTTGCAGCTTCTTTGCTCTTTGCTTTACAATGGGCGGGCTGCAAAAGCTTTATTACGCCATAACTGCAGAGATGATTAACAAAAACAGCAGGCTTGGACATTACGAAGATTAAGCTTTGGCTCTGGTCCAGTTGCACTACAGCAGATTCTAAAAAGCAGCGAAAGCATCGCACACGGCCCCTCCAGACGCACACGGGCTATAAAATTTACGAGGGTCCTTAATTACCGACCCCGCTGCTCGATAGTCGTAAATTGCAGCAGTAAAGGGGCAGCCTCAATGGCTTGTACAAACAGAGAGACATAACACTCACCGGTGCTAACGTGCACCTTCTTCATCCACGGGTAAACCACCGGCTCCTTGCCCTTGTTCGCTACACCAGGGTACACCTCCCCGGCGAGGCTGCAGTCTTTCGAGGCATTTGCCCCGGTGCCGGAGACGTCCGGGCCCGCGGAGAGCCGCGGAGGAGCGTGCTGGCTCTGAGGGACTTGCGGCTGGGGCTGGTGGTGGTGGTGCTCGCTGAAATCGTCTAGTCCCGGAGGTCCGGGCGCCGCCACGTTGCCGTAGTCGTATCCCGGCTCGCTGTAGTTTGACCTCGGGTAGGATGTCTCGTCGTGATGGGGGAAGCCCGTCTCCTTCGCTCGCTCGTAGTAGTCGCCAGGGTTGGGGATGTAGCCGCTCTGCTGGTACTCGTCGCATGGCGGAAACGAAGGCTCGATATAGTTGGAGTTTATCAAGTAGGAACTCATGGTCATTAATTTGTGAAGTGCAACAATACTAATTTTTATCGCGCTGTCGTTTTTACTGATCTCCACAAAACCCTCCTACTCCCCCTGTCAAATGTACAAAGTTGCCTGGTCACGTGCACGGCGCCACCAATCACGTCGTGTCCTGTGGGCATCATGTAAACAGGAACCAATAGCGAGCATGGCACTGGCAGCGCCGACGCTCCTCTCTCCCGCTTACGTTGTGTTTTGCTTATTAAATCACGGTATATATAGCAAAAGCAATCAGCCCAACTTGTTTACCGCCAAACTTGGCTGGGTGAGGCTTTCCGTGTGAAAAACAGCTCTGCTTATGGGCGAGCACAGGCGAAATGCGCGCGGACCTCAGACAAAAGGGCGCTCCTGGTGGATGTTGACAAATACGTTAGGTCATGTGTTGCGTCAAATATGAGTTATGAACCAGCGAAGCCCCCGAACGCGCCATTTCATCCATTTCAAAGTGCACTTTTCTTCTTCAATGTAAAATGAGATGATAGAAGTTCTTCCACACGTCCACGCGCACTGTGATGTTGCGCAGAGACGTGCGTAAAAGGACCTGACAGAGATGCATCCACAGAGAGATACAGACAAGACTGACGCAGGTGCCTACAAACACAAAACAAGTCCTACTCTGTCCTAATACACTTTTGTAAATATGTGTCTTTCTAATTGACCCAAAGCACTTCTTCCAGACCTCGCCCTGGCCCCGGTTTGCTCCCCACTGGCCCTCGGTGTGTCCGCAGTGTGTCCGGTCCACTCCCGGGGTACATGGCGCGTATCAGGCGAGCATCACGGGCTGTTGCTCTGCTCTGTGTGCGCCATTAGAAGCTTTTTTTTTTTAGAAAGTGTCCTCGCTTTGGAGACGCATGTGGAGAGGCGAGGCACTCTAAACGCACTGCTTCTCGCCAGAGCAACGGAACAGATGTCAGCTCCAAACCGGCACCTAATGGGCTCCGAGCAGTCAAACGGCACAACCTGACAAATGCACCAACGCTGTTTTCTCTACATTTGGACGTATATTTTGTTTTGCTGTGGCTTTGGAAGCGGCTCGTCCTGCAATCTTCATCAGACACAATTTAATAAAGTCCCGGGCGTAACTTCGTATTTAGTTTGCATTAGTATTTTACAATTTACGTAGTTTACAATGCATTCACAGCACAAAGAGAACATCTTCATGAGAGCACATGCAGATGTTCATTTCTGCAAAGACAATGTAATCTAGTTACGTTTGTTTTTCTATTTAAATTATCTGTTAGTCTCAAGACAAACCAACGACCAAAACAGGTAGTAAAAATAATTAAATAATGCTAATAAAAAAGATACGTAATAATACAAATAATAATAATAAAAAATACATAATAATATTAATATAAAAAAATGTATGTTGCACAAAAACACAAAATAAAACTTATTTAGTCATTAATTTTTTTTCAATTAATAATTAAATATTTTTCTAATTTTAATCCTAATTTGAACGTAACTGGGCACGTTTGAAAATGAAAGTATATTTTACGCGTGCGTAACTCCACAGTTTCGTGGCCTCGGCGTCGCCACAAAAGTGTGAAATATGTTGTTGAACTTGAATACAGTTTTTATTATAGACAAATGGATGAATGACATTAGTATTATTTCTGTTTTTGCTTTTACCTTGCCTATTTAAGACACTTTTGCAGTTATATGTCTTTTGTTTCGGAATTTCCAAAGCACAATCAGTTTCACCACCAGATTTACTATTTTTGTTCAAATCTGTTCTAATTTGTCTGTTTTCCACAGTCTCAAAAAAAAAACAACTTTTAAAATTATAAAAATCTTACCTTGTTCCTGGACAGTTCCCATCACGTCAGCGTCAGTGTCCACTCCACGTGCGTCCACTCGCCTTGTCTCTTAAAAGTCCGCGGTCTGATCCGTCCTCACTGTCCACGCAACTCCGGCCCTGCGCGCACAAATACCACAGCAAAGTTTGGAAAATATCAAATGCTTTTCTTTTGACTCGTTTGCCCCTTTCTGCTCCCCACGGTCCCATTCTCTCCCGCACACAGATAACTTCTGCTTGACCCACGAGTGACACCGTTTGCATTTTGTTTCTGATTAATCTTGCCCATTGACAGTCTTTGTTAAACAACAAGGCGTGCCCTTTTTTTTCCAAAGAGGCGACATTTTCATATCTGTTAGACGCGCTGACCTGGGCTTCACCCCGGACTTGGACTTCAGTGGAAGAGTGTGGGGGAGTAGTTGAGCTTAATGCAGGTTAGTAGAAGCGTGGATCCCCAAAGCTAGGCGTGCTAACTTCTAACTAAGACTTGTAACACACGTAAAAGTCGCTGAAATGCTAAACTCTACACGTATCTGCTTTGGTTCTTCTAAACCCAGATGTTACTCGAAATGTTTGAGTTTTCGAAATGAGCTCAGTAACAGTACGTTTTGTCATTAACGTATAAATGAAGGTAATAACCCGAGTATAGCTACATATATCAAGTCACTACTTAAAATCCAGATTCTCGTGGTCGTCAAAGTGATTGAGTCCAGATTCTGTGCACTTAAAAAACTTGAACATTTGGTCTTTTTTTATTATTAAAGTAAAATGATCTTTTCAGCAACTTTTAGAGCAAGTAATGGCTCAACTAAGCCTACAAAACTCAAAGTATCAGTTGATTTAATGTTTTTTTCTTCTAGTAGCAATTTGCAGATACACTCTTAAGTAATAAGATACATTTAAGTAAGGTTACAGTGGTTGGGTTGACTTAGTTTCTTTACGCATCTAAAATTGTCTATATCGTCAACTTAAAATGTTTTAATAAAGTTAAAATCAAAACTTATATATTTGTATGAACTGTATTTTTCTTATATTTTACCATTACTTACAACTTTTGTATTACACATTGTATGTATTATAACTAATACATTCACTGTTTAAAGGGACTGTACCTGATTTATGCATTCTTAAAATGTAAACAAACAGAAATAACTACATGATTTGCTCAAATAGCTAATGAATTCTAAGCTTCAGAATTGTTCATCATGATGAGTTTTGATGTCTTTTCACCGCTGTTATCGGCGAGGTGAGTCGGTATGCTAACAACAGTTAGCCACAATGCTAAAAACAAAAACAGACAAAGTTGGACACAAACGGGACATTATTAGACGTAGACAGGACATTGTGGACTAATTTCCACCTGGATCGATACATTAACAAGACATCAGTGCTTGGGGGAAAGTTATTTTGTTGTACAAAAATCAAGTATAGTCCCTTTAACTACAAAAAATGACACACATTTTCAGTGTTTGTTAATGAAATCAACCATCCAAACTGAACTTAACATTTTTGAGTTTGGAAAACGTGTCTTTTTGACTTGTGTATAATGTTCTTTTTAAAATGTTGCCACATAAAACTTTGTCAAAAAAATGTTAAACATGGCGACTGTAAAAGAAAAAAATAAGATTTGAGAAAAATGTTTGAGATTAGAAATTTGAAATTAGAGATTTGAAATTTCAACTTGTCAAATCAAAAAAATTACTTAAAATTTAAACAGATGTCAATGAAATGCAGCTGTAAACATTAGGACTTAAAATATTGATGCAAGGATTGATAACTACCTAAAAGCCATTTCAACCATCTTATTGTCGCTATAAACATTTACTTACAAAACATATCCTTTTGACTTCATTGTATGTTCATTCTATTTAAAACTCAACACAAAACCACCGATTGGCTGTAACATTTGGACTTCTGCAGACATGTGTACATCTCACTCAAAGCAGCAGTAGCGGTGCGTAAATAACGGCGTGTCGGTTTGGCTAAGAGACCACCAGAGAGGCCATATGTCACCATAATGTCAGCGGTAAGATGACTTTCACATGATATCTAAATTTACAGTCACTCCTCCGCGCGCTCCGGGCTTCTGTCGCGCTATTATCCACTTACTCGGACTCAGCCTTGTTTGCACGGGTCACTCGACTTGTTGAGCACATTTTGAAATATATGTCCTACTTTTGGAAGCAGCTTTTTGGAGAGAGAAGTATCAACACGACACTCGTACAGGCCAGAGAGATAGGTTTCAGCTTGCAGCATTTCTCCTTTTGTGTAACTTTTTGGCCAGGAATAGACTTGAGCAAAAATATAGCTCTAATTTTTTTACCTTGATGTTTTGGTTGGACTGTTTTAGAGTTGTTCCAGTGGTTCTCAACCTTGTTTGTCTGAGAAACCCTTAATATTAGTTTCACATTTTGAGTACCACAACACCATATTGTGTATTATGATATATATACTTACTTAATTTTGATCAAAGAGACCATCAATGTGCTTCATATTGTGTATTATGATATATATATATACTTACTTAATTTTGATCAAAGAGACAATCAATGTGCTTCAAATCATACTTAAAGACATATATTTATGGTAAAGCACAAACTGATTGAAGTATCAGCCAAATTGACTGTTTTGTCATTTGAAAATCAGTCGAAGTAAATTGTCACATACCCTCAGGGGGCCCCGTACCTCTGGTTAGAAAACACTAATCAGATGATGGACTCTTAGTTGACCAAAATGTGTATTAGTTGACCAACAGACATTAGTTGGACATGAGACATAAAAGATTTGGGACCAAATCCTCTGCACTATTAGCATAAATGGTTCTTTTTGCCTGTACACCGCTGCATTTTTAGTCTTTTAAGTGTACAGATTGTCTCTGACAATTGTTTAAATAAGAAGAATACTTACTAGCTTCAGAGAATTTCCCCATCCCCTTTTTTACTTGATTAATCGATCGACGGGAAGCATCTTTAGCAAATTCTTTGGTCAACGACAGCTCTAAATTGTGTATTTACTCTGAGCAGCATTGCATCTTCCTAAAATCGTCTTCTTTGTGTCTTAGAGGAGCCTTCTTTAGCTTGTTTCCATGGAAATCATGCTCCTTTAGCTATAGTATTCCACGGTATGGCATGAAACTGTTGTATATCAAAGAAGAATGCCACTATGTTTCTACTTTATATTTCTCCAGCAAGTTACACAATGCCACTTTAAACATAATCTAAGTTTTAAATTGTCATTTCATATTTTTTGAAGTTGGCTCTCCAAACTTCAAAACCCAACACAAAACAATAAAATATTATATCAGACACCACAACTTGCAGTAGTTTAAGTTTTCCTAGTCACCAAACAAACACAAGATCGCTTTTACGCACTGCACTTTTACGCACGACTGTTTTACGCACAACAAAAGCTGAGAATGTGCCAAAACATCCGAGGTGACGTCCATCATTACTTTTTTGCAAATGTGACACTTGCAGTTTGAATTAGTACAAGGAAACATTGCTACAAACCCAAAGTTTTTATCCAAGGCCATTACGCACACTCCATCGCCAACTGTGCCCAGGCCTACGCACACCACAACAGGATGGCACGCGTAAAAACCGTGGCAACTTTCTGTGGAGCTTTTCTTTTTTCCCCCTCAATATAATCGAGTGCGGTGCCAGCGGTGCGTAGTCTGTGAAGTAAAGCTCTGTTTAAGCACAAATTCATCACGCTGACACGTTACTGTAAATTGAGATTATCAGAGAAGTGCTGTGACGATGGTGACTGATGGCACGCGGGCGCACGCAAGGTCCCTGTCTGTCTATAGCGGCTCCACTCACGACGCGGAAAAAATGGTCTTGTGCGTCCGGGCGATGCTGAAGGTTTTCGGGCCACGGCACCTCGGATGTTCGCCCCGTGTTTCACCCGGGCTGTGATAAACTACGCATGTATTTATTGTTCTGGTTTTTTTGTCAGGTACGATTGAGTGCTGATATTCGCGTTTTGCTACAATGGCACGCGGAACAATTGAATGGCCATTGTGTCGGTCAAGTGAGAATATTCAGATTTAGACGTTTTTTTACGCACGGGGAAAAAAAGTGGCTGAAAGTCTAATCGATGAAAGCAAATCAAATGTCTGTTAGGAGACACGAGGATTCATCTTTATTAGACAATGAGGAACATGACCTACATTCTGACCACTGCACACAACTAACACTTCAGCTCACATTTCTACGGGTTTAACGGCTAAGTTTAAGTCTGAAGTCACAACAATGGGTACATTTAGGTTTGGGACTTGAATTGGTTAAGATTAGGATTGGAATTTTGTTAATATTCATAAATAACAACACATCTTTAAATCCACCATAGACATAAACTGTGGCAACAAAACATCATAGACACGCAAAAAAAAGAGAAATTGCGTGGTGTATATATACGCATTTTCCATAAGAATAGGTTGCTTTTTATGAATACATTTTATTCAAAACATACATAAACAATGAATCTAAATTATATGTTTGCGTCTATGTTCAAAGCACGTGAAAGTATGGAGCTAAAGATAAGAAAATACAAAGTATTATGGCTGATATAACAGAAAAGCACAATTAAAAAAAAAAAATATATATATATATATATATACAATACAAGTTTAAAATGCATATATTTTTAAGACCTCAAATACTAAACATTAAGTTCAACATATTTAAAGATTTCACAAAATTGTTGATTTTGTAAAAAGCACGTCAGAAGATCAAACAATAAAAGCGTCATTGGTCAAAATTAGGGAATTAGAAGATCTGTTGATAAAGCTGTTAAATGTGCACGGAAAATGATAAGTGACAAACACGAAGTTAAAATGTCAGTCATTATAACGATTTATTCAGATAATAGAAATACATTTTGAATGTGAGCACAATAACAAAGCCAGGCGCCATCACGAGGCCGATTTGACGCACTGGTGCCAAAACTAACGGTTCTCATTTTTGTTAACGGAACAATTTAACAAATCAATTCAATGTGTCTCTAGAAATAAAGTGCTAATTGTATTTTATTAATTATAGTATTTAGTAAGAGCAATAACAAAAATATCCTGACGAGGCCTTTCACAAAACAGTCTCCAATTTGAGCTGCAGCAAAACACACCCAAATCAGATTTTCGTCTAAAATTGATCGGAGCGGTGCGCAAACATCTGTGCCATTTGAGCGTGATAAAGGCAAAGCGCAGTGAGGCGGTGAGGCTAAATGTTTTCTGAGGGCTCCGGGGGCTCGCTCTGGGGGCTTTACCCTGTGACCGGGTCGAGAGTATCAATCCTCGGAATGCAAATGCGCGCCCCTCGTCCCTAAACATATCAAATGCGATTTATTCAAAAGGAATTCACCAATCAAGCCTCGCTAATAAAACGCCAGCCACTCCATCTTGTTGCTGGGGGCCGGACGGGGGGTCGCTGCCTAACGCGAGGTCACCGGGCTTCAAGGGTTCACCTGGAGTGCACGGTGCAACATATGTAATACAAAGCTATTCTGTCTTTTGTGTGGGCAGTCTAGATCGCTATTATAAGGCTGGCATCGCGCTCGGAGAGAACAGATGACGGCGACTGCTCACTGCTAAACTTTTGACCCCAATTTTTCCCTGCTATCTTCCCCTCATCAGCAGCGCCGACCTCTCCGAAGATAAAAAATGATCCTGACTCCGCGATTCTCCTGCCATTGGAGCGATCATTCCTTGCACCAGATCATAATTGGAGCTTCTCTGTGACTTTTTGCCAACCGGCTTTACGCACGTGGCACCGACACCGACACCAAGCCTTATGCAAATCATTCATTAGAGTTAGATCAAGCAAAAACAGCCGAGAGGTTTTGTTAGAGGCGATTCCTTTTTACGCACTTTTACGCACGCCGTTTCCAACCACGGGCTTTTCTGTTTTTTTGGATACATTAATTCAGAATTGGCGTGGAAATCATTAAAACGAGCATATAGTGCGTTTCACAGTTCTCCTCTGTGCACAGTACTCTTCGCGGTATGACAGTGAACTTGGCCTAAAGCGAGCTCTGCTGGTGGCTCGGGAGGATGCAGATTTATCTTGTGCAGGGAATGACCTCCAGATGAACTCTCTCTCTCTCTCTCCCCTCCCCTCTCTCTCTCTCCCTCCCTCTCCACGGCTGCGCGCAAACGTCTTTTCCTCGTGAATTATTGGCACCACGTTTCATTTACAAATAGTGGCGCTTGCAATGAGGCTTTTTTGTGTGTGTGTGTTTCCAAAGTGTACGAAGCCAGACAGGGAAGAGAAGAAGACATTTTTCTTTAAGGTGACTTTTAACAAAGGTTCCATGTGAGGCAGGTTCTAAATGACTCCAATATATTCAAAGTAAAGTTTGTGACTGCTTTAGCAAATGAAGACGAAACATGTTATGAAATATGCCTGATTATTATGCTGGAGCCCATTTTCGAGATTTCTGTTTTTCCTCAAAGAGACTGCACTGGTTTTTGTTAGTTCTACGCACTAATGCAATAGACTTTAGCAGATGCAGCTATTTCTATTAGAACTATCATAATGAAGAGTCCATAAACCTGTAAATGTGTATGCATACCACGCTAATGTCATTTCTTTTTTTGGGCGTGTCTATGATACGTGTTGCTGACAAAATTCATTTCTACGGTAGATGTGTTATTTATGAATACTGACCTAAACTCACCCACGTTTGTAACTTCAGACCTAAACTTAGTCATTAAACCCAAAGAAATTGTTCACATGTGGCTTCCAACAAAACGCTTGTCTATAAAAGTAAGAAAATAACGTCACTATTTGACGCTTTTCACGACGTCAAATAGAGACGCCGTATAATAGACACGCAAAAAAAGGGGTAAGCATGCTCATGATAAAATATGAACATGTCGTAGTGTAGTATAGCAGTTCAGGGAGATGGTTCGTGATGCAAAAGCAGGTTCTCATCAAAGACGATAAGTAAGTCGATGGACAAACAAACTGGAAAATCCGAGCGGTTTGTGTCTGCTTTAGTAAATGAAGACAAAGCATCTTTTTAAAATATGATTGTTGTGCCGAAGCCCATTTTTGAGATTTCAACGCCACACACAAGAGACTGCATTGGCTTTTGCTGGTTTTACACATAATACAATAGACTTTAGCCTTGCCAGCTCTTGCTAATTTATCAAAAATGAACATGTTCTCATCAATTGCGTGTCATGACAACACTTCTTCCTTTTCTGTTGTGTTACAAGCTCATTCTCTTGGCATCTTTGGGTTTTGGTTGAGGAAAAACAAGAGATTTTTTTTGGGGTAATCGGCTATGTTCAGGTCTGAAGTTACAAAAGTTACAAAAAACTGTGCAAGCAACGTGTGAAGTTGACACGCAAATAATAGTGTTTGATTGACACGCATTTCGCAAAAGCTTATCCATAAACAAGTTTTTACCAAGAACATTAAGTTAGATGTGGACGAATGAAGTTGAGAATGAGTTTACAAAATTGTTTTACACTCTGATGCGATATACTTAAGCATATCTGACTATTTCTATAATATTTGGTTTTGTGAAATATAACTTGGTAGCAGAGTGGTTAGAGCTCTGGCTTCCCAACAAGGAGGTCGTGGGTTCGACTCCCGGGTCGGACCAGATCAACATCTCACGATCTCTCTGGGTGGAGTTTGCATGTTCTCCCCGTGTCACCGTGGGTTTTCTCCGGGTACTCCGGTTTCCTCCCACCGCCAAAAACATGCATGTTTAGGTTAATTGGGCATCACTGTAAATTTCCCTTAGTAAGTGAATGAGAGAGTGAATGTTTGTCTGTCTAACCCTGCGACGAGTTGGCCACTGTCCAGGGTGTTTCCCCGCCTAAGGCCCAAAGTCACTGGGATAGGCTCCAGTCACCCACGACCCCTAACGGGATTAAGCGGTAGAAAATGAATGAATGAATGAACTTGGTATAAACATATAACATTTTATTAGACTGACTATGATACGAAATAACATATCCAGCTATTTCTATAAACCAACTGAACATTCCAAAATCATAAATGAAGCAAAAATGAAGTGAAAGAAGTTATTGTCAAAGAAGATAAGTGTAAACATCTTGTGGACAAACAGACTATGAAAAATCCAGGCGGTTATGACAGTAAAATCTCTGATACATGCAAATGATATCAGAACCTATATTTGTGGAAGAAAACCAGGCAAATAATAATAATAATAATAAACTTCTAGAAAGTTCACAACAGTTATAAGTTACAAAGTGACATGGATCCATTTTCTGTACATCTAATGGCATAGTTAGCATAGTAATAAAATAGTTAAAAGAATAGTAATAGTCAGCAACAGAAAGCAGCAGATTAAGAAGGTATGAAATGACTTTTTAAACATTTCATTGCAAAGTACAATGTCATTAACCGAAATAACTTGCTCTTGCTCACCATCTGGACATATGACATCATCACATTCTACAAAGTCAAAGCAACCTATTGCTGCGACACAATGAAAGATCGTTAACTCTTATTTCCAAATTACAAACTAATCCGTACGTACCGTTTTTTATTTCAAATCTCCACGCAGTTCGCTGTTTTTCAAACCCAATTCACGTCCAACAAAAGACGTGATTTGTGATATTATTAATGAGCATCCCCAAAAGCAGCTGATTCTTTTACTGGAGTGCGGCTGACCTCGCGTTCACCGGACACATTCGGACAGAGGTCAGCCCAAAGCGAGAGTGGCCACTGGAGTTTGAACTTTTCACCCCGGAGCTTCCACCACCACCACCACCACCACCAAACACGACACAAAGCGGAATTCCTTTTTCTCCACTGTCCTACCGCTACTGTTTGCTCGCGTTAGCTCGTGTTTACTCGTTATACTTTCACAAACAACTCTGATACAAAGCTTCGAGGTAAAAGGAACAGGTTCGTTACAGTTTTTAACTTCCATGAATGACTTCTCCAACATTCTCACGTACTTTACAAGCAGCAATTAACTGATTAAGACCCAAACACAAAGATTTTTTTTTGTACTTTGAAATTTAGTGAAGAGATGGAGCAACATCGTAACTGTACTTATGTTTTGTTGTTGTATCAGTATTAACAAAATCCTCATCTTAACCAGCTCCAAGGGCGAGACTTATGTTTGTGTAACTTCAGATCTAAACTTAGTCGTTAAACTCAAAATATCCCATCGTGGCTTCAACTCAAACACGAGTCTATAAGACGCTAAGAAACTTTCGTCTCTATTAGACACTTTTGACATCGTCAGGTAATATAATAGGCACACAAAACTGGTATAAACGTGCTCACTGTACGATATAAACACGTAGAACAGATACGCATTTCTGTTAGAGTGTGTTTTTCTTGTACTGGAATTAGAATAGTAGCCTATTTTCCATGACTTTTCCCCGTTTTCCATGACAGTCCAAACCCTGCACTTGGGAAAAAAAAACAGAAGTGGCTTTTGAGTGGGTGGAAGCAGCAGACCCAATTATCCAACATGCAAAAACGGATTATGACTGAATAAGCGGGACAACGAGGGAAGGAAGCAATTAAACAGTCATGAACCGGACCCAACCCTGCCTAACATCTGCCCCAGACCCAGCTTCCAAACCCTAACAAATGACTCCACGCGCACGCATACAGACACACAACACAATAACGCGCTGTTTCGCCATTACGTAGCGCTTCAAAAACTCACCAGAACACCGGCACGTAAAACGCTCCGCCGCGACGCACGACTCGCCAGCCTCGCATATCCTCTTTTTCCCTCTTCCCAGCTTAGAATCCCAGCCAGCCTCGGTCCTCGCTCCGATTATATGTTATGTGCAATATACTGTCAACTCCCCAAAACCATAAAACTTACTTTAATGGCTACCACGTGACCGCTTTATGGCCAGTGCAGCCTATCTGGACTCGCTCCGGAGGATTTTTACGAGCTAATTCATAGGAAGAAAAAAAAAGTCATTTGTTTGAGCCAAATGTTACACACTCGGTTTCTTATAAAGTTGAGAAAGCGAAAGCGAAAGAGTGAAAAGGAGCTGCTTTTTGGATTTGGACCTGTTGATGCAGCGACGATCTATTCAGAGGCTAATTTATTCAGGTGAAATTGAAGTCACGTCGGGGTCACGTAGAGGTCAGGTAAAGCCACACACAGAATTTCCGAGTAGAAAGTTTATTATATTGGGCACTGTTGTTATTATTATTAGTCATATTTCATCATAGTATATTCTTCACATCCAGTCCAAAAATACAAATGGAAACACATGGGATTTTACAATGGAATCGTCCACAAAAGTAAAAGAAAACTGGCTTGACAGGCCACGATCCTGCTGCTTTTGCTGGTTTTTATTTTGTTTATTGAAACTACAAAGCAATAATAATAATAAATACACATTTACACTAAATACAAAGGAAGCGAAGGCGAAAAAGGGCGCCGTTTTACTTTCGTTTTCAACATGACTTCTGTTCACATTTTAAGTGTACGCCACTTCTTCTGATCGAGAAATAATTTACCTGACTTTTTTTTATTTTTTTTCTAATTCTACAGAACTGTACAAGTCACAAAAAAGTACAAGATTGAAGAAAAATAAAATACATAAAGGTTACGTTAGGCCTCTACGTCTGCGTCAAATTCTGGATGTTTTTGACGCATTTTTTACCATAGCGATAGTTAAATTTGTTTTTATTGTATATAGCGTAATGTTTTATAACGTGCAATATTCACGTTAGCTTTAAGAATGCGTGTGTAAATAACGATAAGATTCATTTCTGATTGATGTTTTAAATGTAAGTTAATAATGGAAATGAACGTATACAAAAGGTTCACTTAGCAAAGGCCTAAAACGAAAAAAAATACAATATTTTATGAGGTTTAGGACAACAAATTAACACTTGAAATTTCAGTTACACATTATACATGAAAAACGTAACAAAAACAATCTATATTTTCTCTCGGACCACATCAAACAAATGCCAAATATATTTACAGAAACAGGACGAAACAGTAAACAAAATGTAACAAGAGATTACATCCTTTTTTGTGAGACATATGACATTTTATTTTATTGTCAATTTTTTACGTTTCAAGTCTATTTTCAGAGGCGAAGAGACGACACGTTAACACACAAAGCTGGAAAGAAAGAAGGACACGGACGTAGTTGGGTTGACAGTCTGGTTTTTTTGGAGAGGTTTTACGCGCGAAGCCAGTTTTACGCGCGGATGTTTACGGCCTGTACCCAGCTCCGGCCGCAGCCATGCTCATGCTCTTAAGCTTGTTGTCTTTCTTCCATTTCATCCGCCGGTTTTGGAACCAGATTTTGATTTGTCTCTCGGACAGGCAGAGCGCGTGGGCGATCTCGATCCGCCTCCTGCGCGTCAGGTAGCGATTGAAGTGGAACTCCTTCTCCAGCTCCAAGGTTTGGTAGCGGGTGTAGGCGGTGCGGGCTCGCTTTCCGTCCGGACCTGACAGATCTGCGAGAGACACAAAAGATTAGGAGAGATGGGGATTTTAAAGTGGGAAAGGTGTGCAATTGAAAAACAGGTAAATTATACAAAAGAGGAATGGGTTTTATCACTTTATACGCAAGCTTAATCAACTGCTGGGTTTTAATTTTAAGTATGGATGTCTCAAAAACTTTCATGGCTTTAGAAATATTACGCAAAGAGCTTTTCCAAATGCCTTAACACATTTATCAATTAAACTTAAAGGCAAAATAATTTAACCAAAGCAGAATTTTGAAGTTATAAAAGTTTTAAAATGATTCATTTTCAAAGCTGTAGATCAACAAGTTAAAGACGGATTTTCCAAGCAAACTTACGGAGAGTTTTTAGTCTTTTTGGTTATAATTTTAAGCTTGGATTTCGCTATTTTTTTATGACTTATATGCATGACTTTACACATCTCACACAACTAACTTATGATAGAGGTTTTGCTCTTTTTGGAAGCAGTTTTAACGCATAGATGTGCAAAAAAAAAAAAAAAAAACATGTAAACCTGATATTTGGGATGTATATTTTTAAGTGTGTATCAGAACTTGTATGAATTAACATAATCTCTTTACAAGTTGTGGCTGATGACGTAAAGACGCAAACGTATCGCACGTGTTTTTACTCTTTTCGAAAATACTTTTACGTCAGAATATATCTACACTTCTTCTGTAAATCTGGACTGTGTGCTATTTTCAATGTTTGCGCAAAACCTTGGCACAAAGGCAAATTGGTCCAAATTGGATAATTTCAGGTCATTTATACTTATCTTTAATTTTTAACTCAATTTGCTGATTGCATTTGCCGAACTGATTGTCTCGCTGATCATTATTGACGTAAAGTTGATTTAAAATGAAGTCAAGCCGTTACGCACGCTTTAGAAACAAACTAATGACGTCTGAACTCAGCCAAAAGCTTTCCAAATCCACTTTTACGCACAGAATTTACAGTATAGACGTAAACGCTGCTTCAGACTTGCAAAACGTGTCACTTTTACGCACGTTCTCCTGTATTGTTTCGTGATCTGATTGGACAGTGAAGAATGCAACTTAATTATTGCGTAAAATGAAGTGTCCACGGCTGATGGGGGGAAAAAACTCCCGGGGCACGTGGACAAAGCGCGCGCGGCCCGGACAGAGAAAAAAAGAGCGTTCTGACGAGGCTTTTGTGAAAGAAAATGTGAATCAGAGGCCAACGTGTTGATTCAAGCTCCACAATGGCGCTTTTGAGCCCGGACTGTCACGTGTCCAAAGGTTTTACACATGTTTTCTGTCCCGCGAAGCAGATTTATGCCAGATTTTTATCGGTTTGTGAATGACTTTTAGCTTGACCTTGTTGACAAATTCACACCTGAGCAAGTCTGGTTCAGGTGAATAGGCCTTTATTGGGGGGAAAAAAAATCGTTATACGTAAACCAAGCTTTGAGTCACACTGCAGAAAGTAAGATCTGGATAAGTTCTAATTGCTCGCTTTAAGAAGAAATTATTGTTGATTTAATGTGTTGATGTATTAAAGATATTTTGGGATTCATTTGGGCAACTTGAACAGCTTCTAAAGTGCGTAAAGCTGTTGTTTTTTCTTGAATTAAGTAGTGCAAGACGTAAGTTCTCATTTTACGTATAAAAAGACGTGGATACGTGCTCAAACCAAGATAATATTCTTAATACAATTGTTAATTTAAGATATTTTGTCGTGATGAAGTTTGCTTTTTCTTTATAAGCAGTGCTGTCATTATTTTTCGCAAACTCCAATCAATTTATTTTAACTATAAGCTGAATAATAAAAAAACAGGTATGTATTTTTGCTAAAAAGTCTATGTTGTAACCATACTTCATAATTTCAAAAGATGTTGGAGTCATGCCTTATGTTCTAGTTGTATTTAAACGTATTTGGCTTGTGGGATTTTTTTTTTTAAATGGCACTGTATCTGCCTTTGCAAAGTAACTTTTTCCACCACAGTCAAAGGCGTTTAAAAAATACAATTTAATGTGTGTGTTTTTTGCAGCCAAAGATTTCAAATTCGTCTATTACGCACAAAAAGTACAGTTTACAGGCAATACGTTTAATGTAAACGCAATGTTGATTCAGAGATGGAGAGGTTTTACGCACGTATATGTTTTTAAAGTTATTTTCAATCACCTGCGTCTAAAGAAGGCTTTTATACGTGTTAGCAGTTTGGGCAAATCATTTCTTTTTCTCTTCTAAAACGTCAATCAAATGAACATGTTTTCTTTGCAAATGAACTCTAACTCCAAACAAAATTCCAGACAGTAAGTCAAATGAAACAGAAAATCACGTACAAACTATGTCTACCTTTTTACTTTTTTTTCTAAAACTTTAGTCAAAACATGTTCTACTTTTCACACTCCAAACATGACATTTTTTTTTACACTTTTTTAACATTAAATCTAACTCATTTTAACACCATTAACCAACAACACACACACGTAACTTCTCAAACTTTACCGTGACTTATGTGAAGCTTCCTCATCCACGGGTAGATCTGTGGCTGCGCGTTGTCGCTCGCGTTCTGAGGCGTTCCGGGCGCGCTCCCCGTGGGCTTCTCCTCCTCCAAGTTCACCCCGGCTTTGCCCACGCTACAGTCCCGGTTCCCTCCTCCTCCTCCGTGGTGCACAGGACTCCCCATACCGACAGCCTTCCCCTGCTGCCTCGCGTCGTTACTGCTACTGCTACTACCGCTGCTGCTGCTCTGGGACACGGAAGCGGCGGCGCAGGACAGCGGGTCGGACTGCTGCGGGGACGTATTGCTGTTCGGGACGTTACCGGAGCTGCCCTGCGCGTACCTCCCGGGATCTATAGCTTGCGTCGCGGCTGCTGCTGCTGCTGAGGAATTCGCACCGGGGGAGAAGTCGTGTCCGTGCGCGCGCTGCTGCTCTCCAAAGTGTCCCGCTGATCCGCCGTTGCTCCCCCGCGCCACGCTCAAGTCCATCCCGTTGTAGCCCCCGCCGTACCCGTACCTGGCGGAGTGCATCCCGGTCGTGTCCCTGTCGTACTCGCTCGTCTCGCCATAATTGTGCAACTGGAAGTCCGCGCCGTTGGGGTAGCGTCCGCAGAATGAGTTCACAAAATAGGAGCTCATTTGTTGACTCTTCCACCTCTTTGCGCCGCTTTTCGTTAATTTACGGTGTGTTTCAGGGCAAAGACCGGGTGATTTGTGGCCAGCTCTCGTGCGCTTTCTTTCGTCCTACAGCAGCTTCTCAGCGCCACAATTTATGATGAATTATGGAAATGAGTGGGACATGGACTTGATTCTATGCGCTCGTGTACGTAGGCGCCCAAATATGGAGCTGCTGCACGGTGGAAAGTCACGTGCTTTTGTTGACCAGTCGTAAATCCTGCTCGGTGACCTCCGGAGGTAAACTCTGAAGCGCGCGGAGATGGGAGGGGTGAGGAGCGGGGTGAACGTGCAGACCCGGAGGCTGCAGTCTGAAGCACCGCGCTCACATGTGGGGCTGGGTTTATTTGGAGCAGCGGCAACACTCTGGTTGTGTTTGGTTGGTGTGAATAGCAGAGTGATATGGTAAAAAAAAAAACATAAAAAAAACATAAAATTATTTTAAAACTAGCATTGAGACCAGATGATAATCAGGAAAGGTAATAAGCAGGCTTATTATTAAATAAATAAATAATTAAATTGAACAGTGTTTAACCTTTCTCGATTCTCTTGAGTTTTATCCGGATTAGAGGTGTGCAATATGTGAAATATTAGATATTGTGAATGTTGTTTTTGAGACAAAAATTTAATATAGAGTATAGAATATAAAGTATCAAGAACTAGTAACATTCCTTCAGCCGCTGTTTAGTCAGAAAAACACCTCGTGTTTGTGATTGCACTGCAACAGTTTCTGAAAGTGAGTCTGGCCTTATAATCTGAAAAAGTCTGGAACATTTAAATATATCATAAGTGGGGTTATGAAGTGTCTTTTTTGATTCTACATAAAACTATGATGTACAAAAGTTGAAAACATCACTGAAATTATCATTAAACAAAACTATTCACTGTAATTCTTAATAATAGTATTAAAGGTTACTAGTTAAAAAAATAAAATAAAGACATTTAAGGAGTTACTGCCTTTAAATCATTTTCCACAAGGATAAGGAAAGTTTGTCTAAATGTGAGAATGTTTAAAACATGTTTCTAAACAAAGTTAAAATTGTAAATGTGCTTCTGTTAACAAAAGGTTCCTGTTCTGACTCAAAGTACCTGCCCCAGAGCAGAAGCTAAAAAAGTCCCTAAAGTGTGGCCCCAGTCCATAGTTCCTGCTCTGTGTGAATGCTCCCAAAATGGGGACTGGAACTCAAATAAGTACTAGGAAAAACGTTCCTACAGTAAATGGTCTATGTATATAGCACTTTTCTACCTTTCCAGGCACTCAAAGCGCTTTACAATCTAGCATCCACTCACCCAGTGTAACAGACACAGAGGCAGTGTGGTTTAAGTGTCTTGCCCAAGGACACAATGACAATCTACTCCAGTCGTCCCACTGTGGCACTTGGTGTTCTAACGGTCTCCCATCCAAGTACTAACCAGGCCCTTTCTTGCTTAGCTACTGAGATCTGACAGGATCAGGCTTTGACAAACAGGTATGACCACCGTGGGAAAAGGCCTTATATCTTTTATAGTAAAAATTGCCACACCAAATGCCAATTAAGCATTAAAATTGATTTAAAAAAAAATTTAGTGACGTTTACAATTGTCTGACAAGAAGTTGTGTAACATAACATCACAACATTCTCCAGGCCAAGAATATTTAAAGAGGACATATGATCCAAAACTGTCTTTTCTAACATTGCCTTCCCATCCAAAACATTGCTGAAGTTTTGTCTGGAAGATATTGTTTCCCCCAAAACACCAGTGAGATGCATCTTGAGCATTTCTGCACCATTGGCATATCAGGCCAAATCGATTTGATTGTTTACCCAGTCAGTAGATAGAGCTTTAGTTCAATTCCTGGTGTGAGAAACACATCACTGTCATGTGTGCTTTACTACACTCTTTTCATTGGTTCTAGTGCATGAGTTTACAAAGATACACAGGAGCATGTTTCAATGAAGAAAATAACACAAAAAAATGCATCAAATTTGTCCTTCAACATACAGTAGATGTTTGGAGCTTGTTCAAAGTGTGTTCAAAGTCTTTTTTGTTGTCGGTGTTGCAATAGAAAAGATTGAAATAGTTATCATTTAGTTAACTCATAGCAAAGTACAAGTTTATTAAAGAGAAAAAGCTGTCTGGCACATCATCTGGAATTAGAACATCATCGCATTCTACAACATGACGGCAACTTGTTGACGAAAAGATTGGCTAAATATAGTTATTGGGATATGTCCAAAAACCATCAAGATATTAAATTTTCTCAATATCGTCTAGCCATAATGCACCTTTTTTTTTTCAACTTAAAAAAGAGCTGTTATTTCTAAATTTACAATGACTAAATAAATTCCCTTGAAATTATTGGTACATTTTTGTGTAAATAAAAAGTCTAGTGTCCAAACTTTTGATATACTGTACATTCATTCACAATATCAGACTAGTATTCATCCCTAAGCAACTTCCACAGGGCTAAGTTGTAGACTGTGACTCCCATCAGGTGTGATTGTCTGTAGCTTACCCCAGAGGAAGATGCCTTGGCTAAAAATGTAACGTCGGCTGATAATACTGACTGAGTTCAGCAGATCTAGTCTGATTGTGTTAGTAAATATTTAAATTGTGGAGGTTTTATGAACATGAGCGGTCATCTGGACAGCGTTTTTGAAGATCGAGACAATTCGACTTGCATCTGACATACAGGTTGAAAATGACCGTCTGATGACGGTTGAAACATCTGAATCTTAAAAAACGTGTAGATGAAAACTTTCAAGCCTTTCTACGGACGAGGGACGACGCTGAAATTTTGAAATACATATGGGATGGGCCGATATGACATTTTGGAGCCGATACCGATAACCGATATTTGGCCCTCTGCTCTGGCCGATAACTGATAACTGCCAATACTGATAGGTATATTTTAAAGCAGATCTAAGTGACATTTTGGCTTTGTTAAATGTCTTTGTTAGTTTGTGTGATGGTTACAAATTTTTTTTTTTTCACATTTTAAGCAAACATCTGCTCTTCTGAGAAACACTGGCTCTTTTATTTGTACATTTGACAGTGTGAAATATTTGAATGTACTTTTCTTTGCCTTGTTTGAAAAAAATAATAAATTGATTAAAAAAAAAATACATAAGGAAAAAAGTTCTGTTGTAGGTTTGATGCTGGTGCTGCAGAAGAGAACTGTAGGGGAGCTCTACTGCTGAAGTTGCTTGGTTCTGCTTTAAAATCCACAGCACAACTCACAAGATCAAAAACTTACAAGCAATATATTTATCTGAGATAAAAAAAAATATTTTGTGGATTTATTATGTAAATATAAAGACTGATTTTAGCTTAATTGTTTGTTTATATGTACTTTGTTTTCTTTAGTCTGTTCAAAATTGCAAATATGAAGCTTTTAGGTCAAATTGAGGCTGGTATATGCCCACAGAGAGACCTCCCCTAAAATATCGGCGCCAAATATCGGCCGTAATTTTCGATATCGGACCGATGCTGATATGTGTGCCAACTTTCGTGGATATCGGCCAATGTCGATATCAATGCCGATATATCGCCCATCCTTAGTCTAGACCACACTAAAGACCAAGACCAAAGAGAGTTCAGACTGACTAGACTCTAGATCGAGATAAAACTGAAACTGTACCCACATCAATACTGAAGTTCAAAAGTATTGTACAAATATTGCTTCCCTTCTTTTGGAGCCTCAGCCACAGTTTACGCCCTAATTTAAGACAAAAAAAAAACACAACGTCTTAAAGGAGTTGGAGTTTATTCACATGAGACAACCCGTAGTTTCATAATCATAACTTGAGTTCCATTCTCTTATTGTGCAGTGCTGCCTGGGACAGTTCACTGCACTGGGGCCATGGATGAACTCATTCTCTGGCTCCTTCAGCACAGCATGGAGCTAAAGAAATGTGGTCTCAGTGTCAAACCTCAAGACCGAGTCCAAATGAGCTTGAGTTCAAGAAGAGACTGATGTAGCCAGACTCTGTGTAGTTTAACCTATGACTGCCAAACTACATAAAGGAGAAATCTAGTTACCTAATGTAACTGTAGTTTCTATAGTATGTGCGGTAGCCTCTATCGGGCTTCGCTAATTGGCTAACGACTCGAGGCGCGGCC